>JACYXH010000172.1:1465000-1490000 GCA_026745465.1 Lota lota | reverse complement strand
AGAGAGAGAGAGAGACTTCTCATTAGTGTGTCACAGTGTGCAGGTTACAGGCTACTCTGCTACTCTGTGGTCGAGAGAATAGACAACAGAGTGGGGACACACACACACACACACACACACACGTTCTTTGTTTGTTGATAAGATCAATGAAGATACTAGAACTGTTCCACTATTTGTAACCAACAGGGATTCAGAGTTCTCTTTCTCTCATTCTCTCTCTCTACCATAACAATTTGTTACATCATGCTGGGAGGGATCTGTTTAGCCTCGAAAAGAATTTGGTCATGAGAGAGACCACATTACCGGATCAGTTTATAATGATCGGCAGCAGAGTCTATATAGTTCTCTACTAAACGACAACATTGGCATTTCATATACAACATCGCTCATTATAACACTCATACACAACGACGGTACTAAAAAGGTATCACAAAGTTGCCGTGGGCCGTAACCATGGCGATAACACGCCCCCCTCTAGGAAAGAGGGGGGCGTGTTTTTTTAAACTGTAATGGTATTATTAAGTACTCGTATAAGTACTTGTACTTCGGTCATCGGTGCATCCTAATGCACTATAACTTTAAAGGTAATATGTATGGTATATTTAAGATATGATATTTACATATTTAAATATAAAAAAATAACTAGACCTATGTTAAATATTGTTGTTGTGAGTGTTGTACTTACATTATACCAAATGTTTCCAACAATGCTAAATCCAATAAAGTTCAGTTGGTCAATTTGTTATCAGGGAAAGTGTTTGGTGTTTGGCTAACTGGTATGGAAATCGCTTATCATGGCAACTGGTTCTCTCTCTCTCTCTCTCTCTCTCTCTCTCTCTCTCTCTCTCTCTCTCTCTCTCTCTCTCTCTCTCTCTCTCTCTCTCTCTCTCTCTCTCTCTCTCTCTCTCTCTCTCTCTCTCTCTCTCTCTCTCTCTCTCTCTCTCTCTCTCTCTCTCTCTCTCTCTCTCTCTCTCTCTCTCTCTCTCGTACCTAGGCAACGGTCAACCGACTGGTCAAACTCTCGGTTCCAAGTTGGCAAGGGCCCTTGTGAACCCCATGGCTAACTTTCTGAAGGGGTAGGGTGGGAACGCAGTGGGCAGAGTGCGGGGAACTATCGGTCTGAATAGTCTGTTGTCTACACTTGTATTTAACACACACTCTCGTGTGCTGTTAGACTAGCTATCACTTATTTAAACAGCTACATCTGTCAGGCCACAGCATACAGTCAGTCATCAAACACATCATTTTCTGGTCATTTAAAATGATTCAATATTGTCAAATAATTCCGTGTCCATTACGTCGTTGGAAACGTATTTTTTTTTTATCTTAGCACACATACTGCCCAAATGCAAATCACTGTCTATGTTGCCATGATTTGCACTGCGAACTAAACAATATAGTGTTACAGCACACCAAATAATTAGGATTTTATTTTGTTGCCTAGTTTTACAAAACATTCGTGCTTTGCGCTGAACACGCATCCAACAGTCATGCCATAAGTGGACTCAAAAGTTCCAATGTTACATTTCAGAGATTTCCAAAAACATCCGTGCACTTACCAGGTAAACACTATGGCGGCGCCGCGTCGCTTTGTGCTATTTGTGTGGGATTTACATAGCAGCTGACCGGATATTTGAGGGATGCAAATGCAAGCGGAACGTTGCCGGACTGTGTCCCCAAAGCAGGCTGGGCTGAGCACAGGACTGCGACTCGTGCGTTCTGTTTGGAGGGCGGGAGGACGACTCAACAGACCTGACGACAACAAGGAAATACGCTCACACGGAAACAAGTTTTTTTTTTTTGTATTTTTTTGCGATTTCCCAATAATGTCTGGCTAGCATAGTGTTTATGTGTGGCTTACGTATTGAAACCCACGCTGTTTACACATCGCACAACACGGTACCTTCGTCCCATAGTCCTCTAAGGAGCCCAGAGCTCCGGTGTGGTGTGTAGTGTATTGTAATATTGGTATTGTAGCGTATTTCAAGTCTATGCAAGACATTAGGGAGAATGAATGCATTCCACATTCTGAACACAACAGCCCAACTTTTAAAGCTACCGAAATTGTTTCTAACTTAACTAATATGAATGCCAACAAAAAACAATAACATTAGCATGATAAGCCTGGATCTACACTGTTTCCCAAATGCTGCATGTAAAGTTTATTTTGTGTTTGCGACCTGCATGTCACACAGGTTTTGTTCTGCTTTCCTCAAAACACACACACACACACACACACACACACACACACACACACACACACACACACACACACACACACACACACACACACACACACACACACACACACACACACACACACACACACACACACACACACACACACACACACAAACAAACTGTGTGTATGATTGCTGAACAGGCCCAGGCACTTTTCAACCCATTGACCCATGCCAGGTCATATTCAGGTTAAGTACTTTAATCTGGAGGCCCTGATAACATTGCTGTGGCGTTCATGTTTGTAACCATGGCAACAACCCTGCAAAACCGAGGAAGCAGTAAGACACATGAATGAGGGCAGGTGTGTCCATGTGTGAGATGTGTGGGATGTGCGTGTTTGCACACGCACACACACACACACACACACACACACACACACACACACACACACACACACACACACACACACACACACACACACACACACACACACACACACACACACACACACACACACACACACACACACAACATTGATAACAGGGGTAATTCCTATGGCTCACTGAAGAACGCATTTCTTGATATTGTAATTCAAGTTCAAGATCAAGTTCTTTATTAAGTCAAATGCACAACAAAACATGCAGTGGCAGTCATTGCTGGGAATGAAATTTGAGTGATTCATGTGAAATTCCCAGACTTTGCTGCTACTCATGATTGCGCTCTGACAACACAGGCGAACGTGCATTCATGCTGGACGAAGAGTGCCGATCTTTCCTCACCTAGCCGACGGGACTCCCACTGGTAAATGAGATGGGGCTTGAGGTGGAGGGGAAAGGAGGGTTTTTGTGGGACAGGTTGGCGGGATCTGGGACTGCCCTGTTGGAGGGCAGTTCCACATTAGAACAAAGCTTTGCTAACTAAATTCAAACGCTTTCCATAACGTAGAAACGTATATATTATATGCAAGGGATCATATTTTGTGTGGTTGATGGCCGGTACAAGCAGCCTCACCTGGCCCGAGTCAGACTGATTAGACTCTAGTGGTGCATTTGACAAATATGCACTCAGATTAAACCAGCCATCACCTTACACACTCACGTGATTGTAACAAACCGGTTTCACCCTCAACAACCTGTGTCCTGGAGGAGGAACCAGGGTGGCAGGGTCAACTGCTACAGATGCAAAAAATGCTTGATGGTATCACCATCAACCTGAAATTCTTATTTTATTTTGGTCACACTCTGTCACACTCCTGTCAAAATAAACCTGACCGATTCGCCACTGCCCGCGTGCTACTAGGACAGTAAGGAAACACGCTTGGCTGGCCGTTCACTGAGTCACATGGTATTTGATTAATTAGTTTAACTTTCTTTGACCAGGAGAGCCTTTTGAGATAAAAACAAATGAATGATTTTCCTGAATGTCTGAATAGCATTTAAGGGACCGTGTGACTTATTTATTGAAATCGACACTGTTACACATCGCCTAACACAGTACCTGCATCCTATAGTCCTTTAAGGAGACAACAGCTCCAGTGTGGTGTGTATTGGTAAATTAATATTGTGCGTTCAAGTCTTTGCAAAGCATTAGGGAGAATGAGTGCATTCCACATTCTGGATTCAGACACACCACAGCCCAACTTAAAAAGCTACCGTTAGGCTTAACTGTTTTTATCTGAACTAATATTGGCGCCAACAAAAAAAAACATAAACAGTAGCACGATAAGCCTGGATCTACACTGTTTCCCTGCATGTAAAGCTTATTTTGTGTTTGCGACCTGCATGTCACACAGGTTTTGTTCTGCTTTCCTCAAAACATGCAGGTGTTAGACGTGAAAACAGAGCAGCAAGCTGGCCTCGGTTCCTCCCCAATGCCATACTGAAACCCCTAAACCCCGTCTCTTTGAACGTGTTCCGTTCAAAAAAGAAGCCATTTTAAGTAACAAACATACGCTGATTGCGTGTGTGTGCGTTTGTGAGTGTGTTTGTTTGTGTGGGTATTTTGTGCGTAACTGTGGGTGTGTTAGTGTGTGTGTGTGTGTGTGTGTGTGTGTGTGGATACTATGTTGGATGCACACAAACACAGTATCCTCTTGCCCACAGTTTGAGCGATTGTGCAGCTTGTGCCAACACAGACACAAATTAGCACACAAATAACCTCCACGGCAGCTATGGATAAAACATCATGGTCAAACAAACAGACAAACCAACAAACAGCCACACCTGTTGCACATTGAGTAATCAGTGTGCACAGGTTAAATCAGCCATCTCCACACAAACTCAGGATGAGTTATCCTAGATGGCAACATGTAACACCAGGCCATGTATCATTTTCAACAAACCTTTACAATCAACGTCTTTCAACACCACCCCTCTGCATCCTTTTGTCTGTAGGAGCCCTATATAAGTGACCTAGGTGGCTTTGTTACACTGGTATCAATGTACCAAATTCAACAACAGAACGATTCAAGCATCAAATTGCAATACAGAAAGATTCAAGGATTGTTCTTTTTGTTCAATTCACATAATTCAACATGCCTTGTATTTTTCATTGAGGACATTTGGCACTGTTATACTATATTTAAAAGAAAGTTACTAAAATTACAATTTGTAGTTATCCTGACCCACAAGCCCCAAAGCTACAATACTTAACTATACCTGTTGCTGCTACTATTAGGCCTACTACAGAGGCATCAACTATATAGTATTAATATTACTACTGCTCCTTCTTACTATGATCACTTATACTATTACTAGTAATCCCAAAAGATTAGAAGCAGTGCCAGGCACTTAACCCCGGACCTTCAAATATCAAGAATTACATCTCTACACGTGGCAAAAAACGTACAAGTGGGAGGTAAACTGGACATTTTTATAAAGATTTCCGGTTCAACTGAACGTACATTATGCAGAGTAACACCATCTTGAGATCACAATCTGTTTTTATGAACACATTAAGTTTGGACCTTCACTGAATACACACGTTATTAATATGACGGTTTATCATACTGACATTTGAACCGGATTTACAGCCAACAAAACATAATTAAATATTAACTAAATACATCTGCGTCTGTTGGGCACAGCTAACGAACCCTGCTCAAATGAATGAAAATCACGATGTGACTCACCCTCAACACACAATGAAGAGAGGAAGTGGGAAGGACTCATTCAAGAGATGAGAAGCTTCAAAGTAACTTAATTATTTAATGTCACATTGAATTTGTAACACTTCTTGGCAGGTCAAGAGAGCTTCTGTCTATAATGCTGTCTTATTCAAATGTCATTTCTAAATATAATAAAATGACCCTCAAATGAACAGAAGCACAGTTTCACTGGTTGGTATTTGGAATCCACCAGCACCACCACAATCACCATGCTTCTATGGACACACACACACACACTCACACAGTGTGTGTCTGTGTAGGACTGGCGATTGATTGCATATGGTTTATTATTATGCAGAGGATATGGGTAATCATATTGTGATTATGTGGTCTGAATGAATAATGCATATTAATAATGAATAATGCAAAGATATGAGCACCTGAAACCTTGTGTTTATGAATATAGCTCTTTAAGAACTAGACCTATGACTTTTCGTGGGATATGATCTATTAAATTAGCCTTTTGTCTCATCAATACATAAACTAATGTACTGTGAATGTTTTTTTTTCTCCAGGATTAGTGTTGATAATGAAATATAAATATAGATACTAATTCCTTATAGCCTATCAGTACTTTTCCAAACAGATTGTTACAGTGCAAGAACATTCTGAAAGCCTTGTACAATTTGCTGCAGTTTCCTGCCAAAGTTAAAATTCCTCTGACAGTAAAAAGCATGGCAGATGGAGATTTGCAGAGTGCTCGTGCAGGCCCAGACACAGCCAGACCTACATGTAGGCCTTCTGCTGAATTCATTACACCCTCTTCTGTATTTTGCATCATATCTTGTGTGTTGACCCACTTTGGGTAGAAACAATTGACACATAAAAAAAACAATTATTATTATTATAGCTGAACATGATTCATGATCGTCATGATTCATATTCTTCATGATTCTTCTTCTGTGAAGGATTTGATCCCCAAAACAAGATACATCCATGGCTACCTTTCACTACTGGACTGAGTAAATGGCATGCATTTTTTTTAAAGGGATGTGTTCAACCATTCTCTTCAAATGTCGGTCATTCATCAAACAAAATATGTTCAAATAAATGTTGCCATGGAGAACATATTTTGACATTTCTTTGCTGGTGATAATTCAAGTGCTTCGATAGCCATTTGAATTGTAAAGTAAAAGAAAACATTGTATTGTGACTTGTTCTTAAGTATGTCTACAAATGTTGTCAAATTAACATTATATATCTATATAGAAATAGAAATGACATGAGAAGCCAAGGGGTCAAACCAGTCAAATCTCTATTTTTCTTCGACTTATTCAGAAATGGATGGTGACCCCTGGTGTCCAAGAATAGGTAGTGCCACACATTACAAAGAAGATAGATCTGGGTTTAAACAGTGTTTTAAAAATAATGACAAATAATCGGTGTTTTTTTCAAGCCGGGTATTTTCAGGTAAAAAGTGTAGTGCATTGGACACACTGCAAATTGCACCTACGCATGCTATATAATTCCAAGTAACACACATAAATGAAGACTCATCAAATACTATTCAAACCAAATGTTGCTGGAGGTTTGGCTCAGGGACACGAAGCTACATCACAGGGCGTTAGAGAGCGAGAGACGCCACTGCTTGTTGCGCTAAGCCTTCATCTTCTCCAGGTGCTTTGAGAGGTGACTGCTGCTTACTCACAAAGTAAATCTAGTAAACCCTGTCCAGGTCTGCAGAGGGGAGAGCTACAGAAACGGAGTGAGAGAGGTTGGATTTTCAGGTGTAAATCATTATTCCCTCTCCTGAGGCTTCGGTCTCTGTCGTTGGCAAAATGTAGGTGTAAATAACCTAATCTTTTTTTTATTTTATTTTTTGGCCATAGGGAACAGATATACCTATTGAACAGTCGTTTTTGGTGTTGCATAACTTATTTCTACCTAAGATTCTAAGATTTGAGTGTCGTATTCCCTGCACTGCCGTCGCAGCGCGTTCTCTTGTACAAAGCTAGACAGCCAGCTAACATGTAAAGGTCCTCCAATAAAGACACAAGGCTAGACTTTTCTTGTATTTACTTTAGTCTTGTTTCTTATCTTGGTAACACTTGTTATTTGTAAAACTGAAACATTACAGAGAAAATAAATCAGTATACAAACAATAACGTATTCATACAGACAGTAATTAGCACAGCTCAACTACCGCAACAGCTAACCAGCGGAGTATGCTTCACCTAAACAATAGAAACGCTTTCATTGAACTCCTTGAACATATGCAGGTGTTGATAGTTATTCACACAATACTCACAGACAACTAGTATCCAAGGCAAAAGCGTATCAAAAACACACTGAACAACACGTATTTAGCGGTTTGTCTGTGCACCGCTGAAAATACTCCGGACAACAAACTCTTCTCATCAAATTGGCCACGCCCACCTGGACTGCAGCCGGCAGAGCCGAGCCGGCGGAGGATTTAGGAAGACGCACAGAGCGTTCAGTTTTAACTTAACTTTGAAAGCAGCACATTCCCTGTTTTGATTAGAGGGATTTTTAGAGAGGAAGACGGTAAAAATATAAACTCATACAGTTCATTATTTAAAGTAGTAGCACATCAGTTAGAGTGTGACATTTCTTAGACTTCTGTGAGTCAAAGAGACATGTTTTGTTACACCCTTTCTGAATGGGAAATTGTAGCAGGAATGCAGAGGTGGTTCCTTGTGTGGCAAGATGTGTTTCACAATTTGTCCGCAGGTAACCCAAAATAAATGACATGGCAATATTCTTGAAATTCCCGGGGACGTCATGTTTAGCACTGTTTTAGAACTATCCATACAAATCCAAAATTCCTAAACTGGTGAGGAAGCTGTGTGGGGTGGGTGATACTACACAATTTGGTTTCGATCCGATACCAAATAATACAGAACCAGAATCGCAGACATTAATACCAATACCGATATTTTTTATTATTCAAAGCAGCATATGCATTTTCATGTAGGGGAGAGCAGTGTGTCATGATTTATGAGGTGGATGCATCATCAAAACGCTAAATCTGATTACATTTTCATGACCAACGAATGATATGCCAAAGGTTAGCAATCATTGTAAGGTGAGGGGTAGAATATAATTTCTACCTGCCACCTGTGAGACCTGGGTTTGATTCCCAATCAAATCAAGTGTGGAAATTATTTTAGAAGACACAAGTTACAAATGTTTATTTGTGGATCTTGATTGCATAATACATTCCAATAAAAACTTCCATAAGATCCAGGCTAGTTCATTTTGTTTGAGTGGGGAAAACGTCTCGTCTTGACTAATATAATATTGCGAACAGCGTTTAAGAGCTATTGGATGTAATTCTAATACTAGCCAGAAGGTAGAAGCATTGGCCCAGTGAAAAAGATGACACATTTGACGTGGACGTTATGAGTCGCGCTCATCGGTTGCTTGCCTAAATGCTCCTAGGGGGAAAATAAATATAATCGAAATAATTAGCTATTATAATCACAACACATTTAATAATAAAATATGCTTGCCCAAACTTACTTTGGAGTCTTAGCTTTATAGTCAGTTAGGCCTATGTTTAAGGCATGATAGAAAAGTTGAGGCTAAGGTCACACATGTGCGCACACTCACGCACACGCACGCACACGCAGACACAAGTTCACCATGCCTCTTGTGGAGAGAAGAAACATGAACAGACATTTGTTAACATTTAATTTGTTTAACCAAAAGGGACCAGAATACATATAGACCTAATTTGAATGTTTGTGAGAAATGTACACTGGAAGCGAATCTGTTTCATATTTGTACATATTTAACCGAATTAGAGTATTTAAAGGCTGATAAGCTCAGAAAAGGAAACGGACAATATTAGTGATAAAATTGATGTGGCCCAAAATGTAACGACAGGAAATGGAGTGGGCAGAAACAGAACGGGTCAAAGTTCACATCATATCCCTGTAAAATAGATAAGGTAACGACACCCAACTGTAACCCTTAACACCATTGTTTTATATGTTTTATATGATGTCTGCATAGCACATAGGCCACCTGTAGCCTACCTGTAGGCTTGGTAGGCTATATGTTAAGTACGACAAAAACAATGCAGTGGATAAGTAATTTCTACACACTAGCAAAGCAAGAAAGCATCCAACATCAGAACACAAACTGAGCCAAATAGTCTTATTCCGTTAGCGTGCTGGTCCCACATGTTTGGTGATTCCCATCGTAAAGAATGATACATGATAAGCACCTTCTGTAAAGGCATGATATACAATATGCTAAACCACCAGCTCATATTAGACACATTTATTCCTTAGCATAACTCTCTCTCTCTCTCTCTCTCTCTCTCTCTCTCTCTCTCTCTCTCTCTCTCTCTCACACACACACACACACATAACTTGCTCTCTCTCTCTCTCTCTCTCTCTCTCTCTCTCTCTCTCTCTCTCTCTCTCTCTCTCTCTCTCTCTCTCTGTGTGTTAAGATCCAAAGCGCCAAAAGTTAAGATAAGATACAAAATAATCATAGTTTACCATTTTGAAATAACATTATCCAAAATACAATACAATACAAATTGAAATGTGTATA
Organism: Lota lota; assembly: GCA_026745465.1. NCBI lineage: Eukaryota > Metazoa > Chordata > Actinopteri > Gadiformes > Lotidae > Lota > Lota lota. The sequence goes on along the minus strand of JACYXH010000172.1, from coordinate 1,480,126 downwards.
GTGAAACAGTAAGGCTATATAATAGCCCAACAGACAATCCAGTAATAGGGTTGAGTTACTCAAACTATTTGCTGGGACTATAAAATGACTTGGCTTGACCCTTGTACATACATAAATGTCTAAGTAAGTTAGGTGTCCAGAGATATTGAAACTAAAGATTATACAAGGGGGGAGGTAGTCCATAAAACAAAACCCCATAAAACCCCCAGAAAAGCGAGTAGGCTGCAGCAGAGCTATGCAAATCAGTATAAATGTCCAGTGTATTGCGCGGTCACAATTGGACCGGCCCTAATGGCATCTGCCCAAGAGCCCCCCACCCCCCAACCCCCCTCCCTCTTCGACTTTTGCTCGCTTTCCCGCCATGCATTCACTCCAAGCACTCGTCCCAGCAGCGGATCAACCACGAGCGGCTCTCTCTCTCTCTCTTCTCGTTTGATCCCGTGCGGGATCTTATCTCTCTCGCGGTAGCACAGGTAAACACGAGAACGGTGTTAAGAGCCTGCACTCCACAACTCCTGACCCATGGACGGTGGCTGTTCTGTAGATGCACCAAGTACCGGGACCGATTAAAAAGTAAGTAAGCGATAGAAACAAATGCTTTTCAGTTCGTAAACCGATATGACCTAAAGCATATACATGTTGTGTCAGTTAGGCTGTCTTACAGACAGTCTGGATGAAGGCTGTTGAATGAGATCCAAAACAACGCCTAATGAACCATGCATCTACTTGTTCATCCCAGACGCAATTAATGTTAATATCTGTCTCTCCATGACCTAAAAAGTAGTATATTGTGTGATCATAATTTGGGAAGTGGATTATCACAGGTCTCTTAACACGGACAACCTAAAGTCTCTCGCTTCCTTTTTTTGGGCTGCAGTTAATATAATATTAACATTCAGCTTTGCCTCCTGCAGCTGTTTGTAAAAATCAACGGAATTATTATCATTATTAGGTAGCCTATCAGGCTTATGATGATTACGATTATTATTATGTTTATTATAAGACTATAATTATTCGGCTAGGTATTCACTATTCTTAATGTTCTCGTATAATTATTGTAAATTATGATTTGAATGAGCCGTTTTCATATTTCCTTTAGGCCAACATACTTGATTATGTCGTGCCATTAGAGTTAATAAACACATGACACTAAATATTACTATATTATAAACATTTTAAAACCTAATAATAAGAATAGATAGTGCTATTATTTTTTTTCCATTTATTAACTATTTATGGTTAATATTATATCTGAACTCGATAAATTCCTATATTCTGTCATAGTTAGGATGGGTTGTGTAATAGTTGATTTGAACATCGATGTTAATATCTGTATCCAAATCACCAAAAAAAAGGGTGGAAACCTTATTTTTTTATTTTTTTACATTTTAAGTTCTCCGAGCGTGTTGCCACAATTTAATATATTTATCTATGCTTAATGTAGCCTAATTATGTATTGATCTAATATAATAATGTTGGCCAATTGTTCTAATCTAATAATGTATGAATAATTTGTTGATTTAATCAATTAATCGAATGCAACCTATTTCCTTCGTTTAACCTTTGGACGTAAGAATAAAATAAATGAATTAGATTGATTGAGTTTAAACTCGTAATTGGAAAATTTGAACTGTACAATCACATCTTCCTACAGCTGCAACTTCTTTAAAGAAAGTTAGGTTTGTTTTCAGTTTTAATGATATCATCAGTTGGGTGGAATTGTTGGAACATAAATATTGAGACGCTTCACCTATTGGCTGTTTCAATATGAATGATGACTAGTTATCCTATTGAGAATGGCATTTGGTACGCATGTGTTTTAGTCAGTGTGTGGTCTGGTTGATTGTGTCTGAGTCACTTAATTCAGTTGCGCTTGAAGTGGTCTATGTTTATGTGTTTTTGGAGGCTATGGGTTTGTGTAGGCATACATGGTCTTTGGTGTGTATGTATGTGTGTGTGTGTGTGTGTGTGTAATAACTGTAAACTGCCTAACAATAAAAGTGAATGTTGCTTTTGTGATTCAAGATCAGGCTTTTGATGAAGCATATCAAATGTACAGTAAAATTACAAGCCCAACCTTCCTCAAACTGGAAGTCGAAAAAAGAAGAAATGCAAACCAAAAGAATCACATTTACAACAAAAGCGGACATTAATGCATTGAAACATCTTCCAGTGCGTTGTAGCTAGTTTGGACATATTATCGTTGGACATATTATTGTATTATTGTATAGTTATTTTTTATTTTAATTTACATTTCTGCTGCTAACAAACATGTTTGGCAACAAAAGGCGCACCTCTCGTCTGTCTGTCCGTCTGCATGACTGTCTGTATTTCTGTCTGTCCTACGGATGTGGATTTGTCAATAGTCTGCATGGAATGTGCGACAGTCATTTTAGGGTGTTTTGGTATCAAAGGCTGATTCTAAATCCTTTGTATGGTTGATATATATTGAACATGGGTGTGTAGGCCTACATTCCGTGTGTGTGTGTGTGGGTGTGTGCGGGAAAGGAGGAAAAACCCAAGACAGAGTTGAGAGTGTGTTGATGCATGAGATTCTCGTTTCATACAAATGTAACTACAGTGTAACGTTTTGCTTGAAAAAAAACTAAAACAATAGTAAGTCAAACAGCATTTAATCTACCACTTCCTCCTGAAACAGTGATGGCCAGTATTCTCAGACAACATACAATCATTTTATGGGATGGAATTTGACTTTGTTGCATTTTGTTGATGTTGATTTATTGCAGGGCAATTTACAGGGCAACATTTTAGCATTGTTATAATGGGGATAAACCGACTCAGTTGACCATGTTAATACCACTATAACACTATGCAAGACACTATGCAACAGTGCTGATGAACTCAAGTGAGGACATAAAAAAAAAAGCCATCATTTTATTTCAACATAGAAATCTTGACATTCTTGTATCCCGGCAACGGCAGATATAAAGCCAAGTGAGCGTCACTGTGTGTGTTCCAGTGTGGCTGTCTGATGTCAACCAGTCACCATTTCTGTCTCCAAAGGCTTCAGTTTCTCAGTCTGGCAATACTGCCCTCATTAATGCCTTTCGGATTGTTCTGTTTAGGAGGGTAAGTGAGCATAACGATAGAGAGAGAGTGAGAGAGAGGGAGAGCAAGGTCTGTGTGTGAGAGAGAGAGAGAGAGAGAGAGAGAGAGAGAGAGAGAGAGAGAGAGAGAGAGAAGGGGTGTGTGTGTGTGGGGGGGGGGGGGTGGCGGTCTACATAATCCATGGCTTGCTTTCCACCTAAGTATTCTGAAAATGTGTTTATTAAAACCAGACCTTGCGTGTGTATTTAGAAAGAGCGGAGACAAGTTGGGAAGGGGAGGGCGTAACATGGGGCAGAGAGAGACAAGGAGGGAGGGAGGGAGGGAGGGGGGGATGGAGGGAGGGAGCAAAAATAGCGATTTAGTGTGAAATAAAACACATGCACGCACACACAGTCAGTTAACATGCCCTCAGTTTAGGTAGAAACAAGAGGGAACCGCCTGGCAGTAATACATATGCACATTTCCTGAGCTCAGCTGATGAGACACTATAAATGTGTACAAACCAACTGGTTGTATAAAACAGTCTTAAAGCAAACAAAATGTAAACCCTTTAAGTTTGGCTTTTAGAATTTTTTATACAGTTGGAAAGTGTGAAATTAAGTAGGGCTGGGCAATATTGAAAATAATATAATCACTATAGGCATGGGGAAATTTAAACAATATGGATAAATATCACGATATGCTTATGCATTCAAAATACCTTTCTAAACGGTATAACTGAGGGCCATTACATTGAACTATATGGGAATTTAAAGCGTGGAATCAGACTTAAAGTAGTTTTCTTTACTTTATTTTCATATTTTGACAATGTTAAGGGTATATCTTCTTATCGTAATTCATTTCGATGATACTATAACATTAAAACACAATAAACAATAATATTGAATTATCATCCAGCCCCAAATTTAAAGTTGCAATGTGTAACTTCTAACTTAAAATAACCAGGACATATTTATAGTCAATGCTGATTGATAGTGATTTCAATAATGTTATCAATAAAATAACATCCTACAACTGATACATATAAAAAAAAAAAGATTGCTGGTCCGTACCTCTCTCTTTGTTTACAAGAATCGTACTATCAACCCTCCCAAAACCCCTCCCACTCACACCAACCACCTAGCTGAGCTACGCTAGTTCACGTCTCACAGTTGAACAGCCAGTTCTAGTGGACACAACAGTGTTATTGAGTTTTTTTTATTCTGAAAGTACTACCACCTATAGGGGCTCAAGCCCCCTGCAGGGACTCAATCTCAATCCTGCAACTTTAAGTATTTAATTAAGGGTATGTTGGGTGGTTAAGTTGAGGTATTTGGTAAGTTAAGATGCGTGTCTGGTGTGGAGAACATCAGGAGAGCCACAGACCTGAGGTCAGATGGCAAAGGCAATGGTAAAAATGAACCTTCTTCCATCAAGGCTTGTTTGGGGGATTTTGACATTTAAATACCCTTATGGCATTGCACATACTCATACACACACCCCCACCCCATATTCTGATAGACATCACACCTTACCACGGCTGCACTGTACACTCCTAACGCTACATCTATTTATATGCTAACCTCCTTTGCACTAGCCAAATGAGGTGCCAACACTGTTTCACTCTCCTGCACTATACTATCCACTGTACATATATTTAGCTGTTATTGAGACTTGAATACTTTTTTTACGTAAAAAAATAAATACTATTAATAATGATATTTTTACTAACTTTGATAATGCTTGAACTTGCACTTGCACATTTCAATGGCATACTATATGCATATGGCCTATAGGCATAAAGCATCAGATAGAGTGCTATATATATATATACATGACTATACTAGATAGATGGAGAGATAAACAGATAGAAAGATGATAGATAGATAGATAGACAGAGAGATAGATAAAGTGATTGAGAGATAGGTAGATATATAAATATAATAGATAGATAGATGGATAGGTAGATGGATAGATAAAGAGATAGAGAGATGGGTGGATAGAGAGTTAGAGAAATATATATATATATATATATATATATATAGATAGATAGATAGATAGATAGAGAAAAGGATAGATGATAGTATATATATATATATATATATATATATATATATATATATATATATATATATATATATAAGTGCCCTAATGATCTCCTCTTCCCAGTTCCTCACAGTGCGGTGGCATCGCCTCCTGGAGGTGATGGAGCAGCAAGCCAAAGGAGACAGCGTCAGCCCCGAGGGGCGAGGGGAGGGGGCGGGGGACAGCCCTGACCCCCCCGGCCGTCTCGAGGTCACCGGCAGCCCAGCGGAGTCCCGGGCCCAACGGCACAACGGCACGACGCTGCGACCGCTCCGAGGTTGGGCGACAGACACAACCGTACCACGTAAGGAAACACACACTTATGATGATATGATGACCCGGACCAACCCATAGCGGTAGCATTAACACACAGTACATCCCAGTACAGTACAGACCAACCCATAGCGGTAGCATTAACACACAGTACATCCCAGTACAGTACAGACCAACCCATAGCGGTAGCATTAACACACAGTACATCCCAGTACAGTACAGACCAACCCATAGCGGTAGCATTAACACACAGTACATCCCAGTACAGTACAGACCAACCCATAGCGGTAGCATTAACACACAGTACATCCCAGTACAGTACAGACCAACCCATAGCGGTAGCATTAACACACAGTACATCCCAGAACAGTACAGACCAACCCATAGCGTTAGCATTAACACACAGTACATCCCAGTACAGTACAGACCAACCCATAGCGGTAGCATTAACACACAGTACATCCCAGTACAGTACAGACCAACCCATAGCGGTAGCATTAACACACAGTACATCCCAGTACAGTACAGACCAACCCATAGCGGTAGCATTAACACACAGTACATCCCAGTACAGTACAGACCAACCCATAGCGTTAGCATTAACACACAGTACATCCCAGTACAGTACAGACCAACCCATAGCGGTAGCATTAACACACAGTACATCCCAGTACAGTACAGACCAACCCATAGTGGTAGCATTAACACACAGCTCCCCCTGTGCAGGTCTCATGATTCCACTGTTCTGCGCGGTGGAGTGTGCTGGCGCAGGGGGCATGGCCTGTGACCAAGAGGGGCGTGGCGAAAGGTATGCAGACTTCGTATTGGTCGGTCGGGACGTTCTCTTCAGCCGGCTGGTGGAGACCGCCGTGCTGGCGCTGGGATACACACACTCTGCAGCCATGCAGGCCAGAGGTGAGACCGCTGGAGGTATGGTTGGGAGTGTGTGTGTGTGCTCCTGAATGTCTGTATCGTTTTCTGATGTTGATCCAATTTCAATCACAAATTGCCACAAAGTGAAGCCTCGTTTACCAACTGAATAAGCACTTGAAAATGCAATAATCATGGTAGTTGTCATGAACAGACAAAGTCTGTCCATGACAGCACTACAAATAATTGTTTTACTGTATGCAAGTATTTTGTAAGCACTAGACACAAAACCGTTCTGTTATTGTAGTGCATCTGACAATATCTAATCGTTCCCTAGCCCCACCGATATGACTCTTAACTTGTAAGTGTCTTTATGATGGGTTAATGTTAATGTTAATTGTAGTGTTGTAAAGTCTTAATGATGACTTAATGACTTTTACGATGGTTAAAAAAGTACCATGTGCCCAGTCAAGTCATAAATGTCCCTGAAATTCGCAACAGAATTTTACTTTCTGTCAATGAACCAGTGGCAGTTAGCTTAGCGTAACCAAATTAGCCTACAGTCTTGACACAGAGAGAAGAAAACCAGATCAGAGGGAGAGAGAGAGAATGAGAGAGAGAGGGAGAGTGGTAGAGAGACAGAGAGAGAGACTTCACCTTGACTCTCCTCTCCTTCTCTTAGTTCCTCTCCTCTCCTCTCCCATCTACTCCTCTACCCTTCCTCTCCTCTCCTCTCCTCTCCTCTCCTCTCCTCTCCTCTCCTCTCCTCTCCTCTCCTCTCCTCTCCTCTCCTCTGCCTTTTGTCCTTCAAAATAAGCCATTTTGTTATTCAAACAAATCATTTCAGGCTTGACCTCAGGCATTCCTGCCTTGGCCACAGCGTGGTCATAACCACTCCATAGCTTCTATTTCTTTCTGACAAGAAAAGTATTTTTAATCTCTATTCTCTGGCACCCAACATATTCTCTTAAATGAGCTTAGATGATCAAATGTTATTTAAACTCTTATTGTAGCTTATTGTGTTTACTTTGAACCAATATCGTACACTCCAGGGTAGAATGAGGTCAGTTACCATGCAGTCAACCGAAATGTAGCGTACTTTCACCGTTTGCTTTCTTTCTTTCTTTCTCTTTCTGTCCATCTGTCTTTCTGTCTGTCTGTCTTTCTTTCTATCTTTTTTTCATTCTTTCTCACACTCCAGTACTGTAAGCTCTGTCTATAAGTGTAAAAAGGCTTTACAATCACTCAGACTATGGCTGGATTGAATGTTATATTTCAACTTGTATGGGCAAAAGGCATGTGATGTACACACTTAGCTTTATCTGTCCCATGTTCTGTTACATGTGGGAAAAACAATCTTTAGAATGTTCAAACAATGACATACTTAGTTCTAGAATTTCAATTTCAGTAACTATGTGGTTTTTGTGATATCTCCAAGATGTCAGTCTGGATATCTGGATGTAAAGAACAGCCCTCATGTAAATATATATCTGGTAATCACATAGATCTGGATGATGTAAAAACAAAAATATAATCCAACATGCATGGGAAATGGCAGGTGGAAAACAGTAAAGAATTTGAAAACAGGTTTCCAACAGGGAAATAATTACCTAGTAGTATTTTTTTGGTATGTCAACATCAAAACCATGCTGTAATATTCCATCATATCCTGTTTTTTGCAGAATGTATTTAAAAACAAGAAAGAAAGATGTGTCTATCACGTAACATTCTCACACACACACACACACACACGCACACACACACACACACACACACACACATACACACATGCATGCATGCACACACACACGCATGCACGCACACCCACATGCATGCATGCACACCCATACACACACACACACACACATTGCATTTGATTGTGCAGATCCTAATGAGATGTATAGGTTTGTCCTCCATATGGAGGATAGGATGGGTTCGAAGCAATGAGCTGCACCCCAACCAGGGCTGTCCTGGTGGGTGGGGGGTGTTGGATGTAGGGGGGGGAAACGAAGCTGACCTGATCCAGAGCTCAGTGACGCCATTCTTGTGTGAGCGTTAAAAAATTTAGAACAATTCATTTACAAAATTACTTTGTGATCCTGAACGCAAACACACATTTTTGTACACAGATTACAGGCTTCATGCTCTTTGTCAGCAGGTGAGCTAAGTGGCTATATTCTGTAAAATGAGTGTCAGGTTTGTTGCAGTCGCCAGACTGTCTGTCTGTTACGGTTAATCATAAATGGATCTATACGGATCATTAGTCAGATTAAGTTTGTCACTCCCAGACCATTGTGATCCTATCCCACACGAAGCACCTGTAAACCGTCCTCATAAAACAATTACTTTTTATTTATTATTATTATTGCCTCATCTGATGAGGCCATTCATTGATTAGAAATAATGACAATGATGTTACTGATGTACAATCACACACACACACACACATACACACACACACTGCATAGAGGGGGCCAATGACGAATGTATGTGTGTGTGTGTGTGTGTGTGTGTGTGTGTGTGTGTGTGTGTGCGCATGTGTGCGGGCGTATGTGTGATTTTGTGTGTGTGTGCATGCGTCCGTGTGTGTGCGCGTGTTTGTGTACGTGTGTGTGTGCATGTGTTTGTGTGTATCTGTGCGTGTGCGTGTGCGTGCCTGTGTGTGTGCGTGCATGATTGCATGTGTGTGTGTAAATGTGCGTGCGTGCATGCGTGTGTGTGTGTGTGTGTGTCCTCCAGGTATCATCAAGGTGGGCAGTTGGAAACCCATGCCGATCCACTTCCTGACAGACACCCCAGACGCCACCGTAGCAGACATACTGCTGGACTTGTACCACATGGTGACCCTACAAATACTACTGGACAGGTACTACCACTAGTACTGGTAGTACTCAAAGTACTGCTAGTACTACTACTAGTACCACATGCTGACCCTACAAATACTACTGGACAGGTACTACCACTAGTACTGGTAGTACTCAAAGTACTGCTAGTACTACTACTAGTACCACATGGTGACCCTACAGATACTACTGGACAGGTACTACCACTAGTACTGGTAGTACTCAAAGTACTGCTAGTACTACTACTAGTACCACATGCTGACCCTACAAATACTACTGGACAGGTACTACCACTAGTACTGGTAGTACTCAAAGTACTGCTAGTACTACTACTAGTACCACATGGTGACCCTACAAATACTACTGGACAGGTACTACCACTAGTACTGGTAGTACTCAAAGTACTGCTAGTACTACTACTAGTACCACATGCTGACCCTACAAATACTGCTGGACAGGTACTACCACTAGTACTGGTAGTACTCAAAGTACTGCTAGTACTACTACTAGTACCACATGCTGACCCTACAAATACTGCTGGACAGGTACTACCACTAGTACTAGTAGTACTCAAAGTACTGCTAGTACTAGTACTAGTACCACATGATGACCCTTCAATAACTACTGGAAAGGTACTACCACTAGTACTGGTAGTACTCAAAGTACTGCTAGTACTACTACTAGTACCACATGATGACCCTACAATAACTACTGGACAAGTACTACCACTAGTACTGGTAGTACTCAAAGTACTGCTTGTACTACTACTAGTCCCACATGGTGACCCTACAAATACTACTGGACAGGCACCTCCACTACTACTATAGTACTACTGGTACTAATTCTACTTGTACCACATGGTGGCCCTACCAAAACTACTACACAGGAACCTCCACTAGTACTATGGTAGTACTAGTACCACATGGTGACACTTGTTTGAGAGAGAGAGAGAGAGAGAGAGAGAGAGAGAGAGAGAGAGAGAGAGAGAGAGAGAGAGAGAGAGAGAGAGAGAGAGAGAGAGAGAAAGAAAGATATATAGAGAGAAATGCAGGGAGTGTGTGTGTGTCTGTGTGTGCGTGTGTCATATCACCATAGCAATATCATTACTGACATTGTCCAGTTGTAATCACCTTTTTATTGCCTGACAGTCATTTGGGTCAATTGGTAATAGAGATTACCCAGACCCAGGAAGTGATGTCCGTCTTTAGACTCACAGTGTTTGTCATCAGATGATCAGGGTTTGAGTGTTTCTGTGTCGAAAGTGTAGCATCAGTGTTTCTAATACCCTGTGTTTATTTATTTATGTAATGAATAAACCATGATGGTCTTATTGGAATATAATGTATGAGGTGCTTACCATCGCCAAAGCACATTACTCCGTTTATACCACAGCTACCAACAATGATGGAGATATTAATTACTTTAATCTGTAACGTTATTGTTTTTTTATCGACCAAATCAGCTGAAATCAAGCTTTTCTTCCGCGGCTGGTTGAGCATACTGATTTTCCATCTATCGTTGTATTAGACCGTTGTTAATTTTGGAAGTGTAGCGCATTGCTTCAGATTTGTTCAAAGGCAGAGCTGTCCGGTTAACGGAAAACAATGCCCACCCTTGGAACGTCATCGACCAATCAAAATTTAACAATGCTTTGGTATAAGCATAACCCCCCCCCCCCCCCCCCCCCCCCAGACCACATCAACAGCATTACAACACAAAGCAATGTGCCGGGCGACCCAAAGCAGAGCATGTGTCTCCCTCCCTGTAGCTTCACCCGTCTGGAGGAGCTGCCGTCGGAGCAGTGGAGCCAGGCCACAGTGCGGCGCGCCCTGAAGGAGCTCCTCACAGAGAGGAGCCCCAGCAGCCTGGCCCGGGACTGTCCCCTCTCCCAGGTACCCTGACCCGCCAGAGGCTGCCTCATCGCTGCCCTGTTTACACCAGTGCACACCCACACACACAAATATACACACACACTCACACTCATACACACATACACATACACTCACACACACATACACATACACATACACATACACACACACACACACACACACACACACACACTCAAATACATACACACACAAACACACACACACTCAAAACATACACGCACAAACACTCACACGCACATTCACAAACACACACACACACAAACACACTCAAACACTCGCACACATACACACACACACACACACACTCAAACACATACACACACAAACAAACACTCACACGCACATACACAAACACACACACACACACACAAACACACTCAAACACTCGCACACATACACACACACACACACACACTCACACATACACACTCACACACACACACACACACACACACACACACACACTGACAGTTAAGTGTGTGTGAGTATATACTCGCCCACCACATGTGTATCTCATCGTCTGGCCGCACATTTAATGTGCTCTCTGTCTCTCTCCCTCTCTCTCTCTCTTTCTCTCTCTCTCTCTCTCTCTCTCTCTCTCTCTCTCTCTCTCTCTCTCTCTCTCTCTCTCTCTCTCTCTCTCTCTCTCTCTCTCTCTCTCTCTCTCTCTCTCTCTCTCTCTCTCTCTCTATCTCTCTCTGGGTCCCACACACACAGGCACTAGGTCGCACACACACACACACACACACACACACACACACACACACACACACACACACACACACACACACACTACCATAATCATAATATTCACACAACACAGCCTGGTCCCATTATAGCAAAGTGTGTCATTTAGAGTTGTGATTTATACATTCTCATGATGTCATTAGTGATTAAAGGAAGTACGTGGGTGGTTTGGGTGTGTGTATGTATGTGTGTGTATGTGTGTTGTGTGTGTGTAACTATGACTCATACTCACTTTACAGTAACAATGAAGGTTGACAACTTATAATAATAAACAAATATGCAGGGCTCCAGACTAACATTTTCTACTGGTGGCACTGATGCCACAAACCTTTTCATTTGGCCAACAAATTTTGTCGCGCCCCTTTTCCGCCCCTTAGTCACAGTATTGGCATGTCCTTGATGTCACAAACCATCCATCTGTGTACATTCATTTTAAAAGATTAACTCACTTGAAATAAATTGTCTTTATTGCATAGGTCCTTTTCTCGTGTACCGGCGTCAGTGCCTCTGTCTCTTTCCTCACAAACCAACATTTTGCTCTCCTTCTTCTGTTATATCAAACATCTCTAACTACTAATAACAACAGGCTGATAGGAAACATACTCCAGTTCCAATTTACTTTTCCCTTTTCTAGTGATGTTTTCCAGAATAGTGCGTCCGTCCATCCGCCCATATGTCCGTCCCTCACTCTTCTCCGTCTATCCGTCTCTGTCTGACTTCCTGTCCGTCCATCCGTCCATATGTCCGTCCATCCGTCCATATGTCCGTCCCTCACTCTTCTCCATCTATCCGTCTCTGTCAGACTTCCTGTCCGTCCATCCGTCCATATGTCCATCCATCCGTCCATATGTCCATCCCGCACTCTTCTCCATCTATCCGTCTCTGTCTGACTTCCTGTCCGTCCATCCGTCCATCCGTCCATATGTCCGTCCATATGTCCGTCCATATGTCCGTCCCTCACTCTTCTCCGTCTGTCCCCGTGTGTTCCAGAGCATGATCTGGGCCATCATCAGCAGATCGTACGACACCAGCATGTCCGCCTCTAAGTGCCAGGAGTTTAGCAGGTGGTACAGGAGACACCAGCGCCTCAGAAGTAAGTAGTGGAAACCTGGAGGCAGTTAGGGTTGCCATGGCGCCGGCCATGTGATCATCAAGTAGGGTATGATAGCATTTGTGAAGACATTCACTATAAGGTTTTCTGATTTTATTTTTTGACTATGAATGTCATATTGAATATGTTGGAGCCCGAGCCCGAATATGTTGGAATTGAGATCAAGAATGTGATTTATATTGGTAAAGATAAAAAATGTATCTTTGCCAAGACAACCAGGAAATGGTTGTCTTGAGGTGTGATGCAGGCTTTTGATTGTGTGTGTGTGGACCAATTACAGCCAGCTCCTTCAGTCCAAGGGAATTCCCTGACAAGCGGTGGTCCGGACGCCACAAGCAGGATATTAAAGGTGAGTGGGGGAGAGGGGTGATAGACCCTGCTAGGTATGTTGTCATATTTATACACATTTATGTATAGTTAACCAACCCACATGTTTATGTGTGTCAATGTGTGTGTGTGTGTGTGTGTGTGGGTGTATGTTTGTGTTTGTGTATGTGTGTGTGTGTGTGTGTGTGCGTGTGTATGCATGGTGCGTGTCTGTCTGTGTGCATGCCTGTGTGTGGGTTTGTATGAATGTGTATGCTTGGTGTGTGTGCATGCGTTTGTATGTGGATGTATGCGTGTGTGTTTGTGTGTGTGTGTGTTTGTGCATGTGTTTGTATGTGGATACATGCGTGTGTGTTTGTGTGTGTGTGTATGTGCAAGCGTTTGTATGTGGATACATGCGTGTGTGTGTGTGTGTCTCTCTCTCTTGCCTCCTGTACAGCGGAGAGGGATGTTGCAGATGTTTGCGTCCAGACTCAGGCCCCTCCCCCGCTGCTCCACTCCCCCACCTTGGTCTCCCCCAGGGGGCCTTGCCCCCTCCAAAGCCCCCAAAAACTCACCCAGATGCACCCCCGCAACCGGCACAGCTCCAGCCCCCCGCTCTGCGCCCGGGCCCCCGCGGCCCCCCTCCTGGCCCCCCAGATGTCCCCGCAGCTCCGACAGCTAGCCATGGTCCACCTGATCAACCAGCAGGCGTTTCTAGCGCAGCAGCAGCAACAGCAACAGCAACAGCAGCAGCAGCAGCATCATCAGCATCAGCATCAGCATCAGCAGCAGCATCAGCAGCAGCAGCAGCAGCAGCAGCAGCAACAGCAACAGCATCATCAACAGCAACAGCAGCAGCAGCAGCATCACCAGCAGCAGCAGCAACAGCAACAGCACCAGCAGCCATCCTCATCCCCACAGGGACTCGGCCAGCAGTTCCTCAGCCAGAAGTTCCTCCACCACCCCCCCATCAGCCGGGCTTGCCAGCCCCCGGGCGGGGCGTCTGAGCCAGGCCCCCACCCGCCGTCGGCCGCGGAGGTGTCCTGGGACATATACCGGAAGGTCCGAGACGAGCTGAAGAGAGCCAGCGTCTCCCAGGCCGTCTTCGCCCGCGTGGCGTTCAATCGCACCCAGGTACGTGTCCGGTCAGGTCAAGGGATCTGGGGGTTTAAGATATTTAAGTCTAATTCACTTTTGAAACCTTGAGGGCTGGATGACGGTCCCCGCCACCACCCCAGTGTTTTAGGATTGGTGTTGCTAGTTGCTTTGCACGCTATCTGTTCCTGTGTTCAATGAAGTTAAAGGAAATACATTGGAAAGTATTTGTTTAAATGTCACACAATCTAATATTTATTCACTTAAAGGTTCAGTGTGTAGAATTGAGCAGCTTCTAGCGCATACCTCCCTTTCCAAAGCGTACGGTGGCCTGCACTGGCCTGCATTGTGTAAGGTGCAAGTAGGTACTTCCAAAATGATGTCATCGTGTACGACAGCATAGAGTAGCCAAATGTCAAGTGATGAGGGTCCTTGATCGATTTATGAATTGTATAAATAAGTTATCCAGTCAGTAAGCTATTGGTCATAGTTTAGTTTAGCGTGAAAGGGGATTTAAAAAAGCAGACATGTAATATTCCAGCCGTATTTTAGCTCCTCAGTTTCCTAGCACTCTGAAAGTGGCGTGTTCACTGCAAGGTGAGGATTATGCCAGCTTTGAAAATGCTGGCATGTCTCTTTTGCTGTCTGTGTAAGTCATTGTAAACCATTGGGGACAAAGTAGCATATCTATATACACATGTGCAAAGACCTATCGTTTGTTTGTACTCATGGTATTTGGCTTTCAAAGAGATGTTACGTTGAATATCAATTGCAGATGAAGCAGTCATTTGTTGTTTAAAGGACCCCATGAAAACTATCTAGGCATTTCCTTGAAGGTACTTTTTCTTTCCAT
>JACYXH010000172.1:1232500-1455000 GCA_026745465.1 Lota lota | reverse complement strand
CAGAGAGAGAGAGAGAGAGAGAGAGAGAGAGAGAGAGAGAGAGAGAGAGAGAGAGAGAGAGAGAGAGAGAGAGAGAGAGAGAGAGAGAGAGAGAGAGAGAGAGAGAGAGAGAGAGAGAAAGAGAACAGCTGGTCAGAGCTGTGGATGTCGGGCGACCAGCTGCAGACACTTGTGCATGTAGAGCCACCAGCAGCTTAGGATTTCACACTCCTTCCCTGCTTCTCGTCCACTCAGCCGTTAACGCCGCTCCACCAACACCGGCTGTTTCCTGGGGTCTGCGATGGTGTACAGGTCGCGCTGTGGTGTCTCGATGCACCTGGGAGAACTAGACGATGTCCTGCTTTGTTTTGTGTTAAAAAGCTGAAGATTAATACCCCCAGGGACAGCCTTTCACCTCTGGTGAAACTATGGTTATTGCAGTTTCGGATAGATCAAATTTGTTATGTTTTATTTAGACTAAAATCAAATGGCATGGACATCTCCGGTGTTATCTGTTTCTGATTGGTGCAAATGTCAACATCAAGACAGTTCAGTTCAGTCTGGCACAGTCCGGTGGTTACGATGGTCCTTGCGGTTTATTTACTCTCAGAATAGTTGGCGAGGAACGGAGTGAGGAAGCCAAAGAAGCGTTAGAATTCAGTTTCTTAATTAAAAGTATGTTATTAATTTACTAGCATATTGTACTTTTTAAACACCACTATCTTATCTATACACAATCTGAAATAATTTGGAGAACATTCATTGGAACATGCCCCTCCCCTCCAATCAGGGTCTTCTGACAGTTATAAACACACAAAGGAAGTCTTTAGGTAGACAATCACAATGCTTCGCCACTGTGATGGCAACCACGCAAATGCATGCACACACACACACACACACACACACACACACACACACACACACACACACACACACACACACACACACACACATTGAGTTTGAGACTTGGAGATTCTTGTTTCCAACTTCCAGACAACTGCTAACAATTAGGCTAATTAGTGGCTCGGGGTTGCCAGCTATGCTGCTTGTTTATAATTTGATGGAACATAAATGTCATAACAGTGAAGTTTGGAGAGAAACAAGATGCATCGACCAGATGACATTTTACTTAAACTGTCACACCCATGCCAAGTGTATATATATACTGTATATGAAAAAGGGTATTCCATTTCCTAACTTTTTGGAGTATGCCTGATGTAGCTACAGCGAATGTTTAATCAGGAAGACTACATTCCCCTTTTATTCCTCATCGACCTATGTCTGGGTTCTTAATTCCCACGCTGTCATTGCAGGCCCCTTCACCTCATGCATTAACAAACGTACAGTGTATGTATACATCTGTCATTCATGCTCGTCACTGTTGTCTTTACTGCCACTCGTGGCAGCCCTCCTCCATCCCCATCACCCCAGGGACTAAGCTCCACCTGACTATAGAGAAAGAAATGGTGTTCTCTAGAGCCAAGGACTTTCATCCACCACCACTAGTGTCTACTCCATCAGGGGGGAATCTCATCTCCTTGCAGACTTCATGGATCCGTCGTTCCATGAAGAGTAATTTGATGGTGTCTAATTCCAAATGTATTGTTATTTCAATGAATGATCTTGTTTATTTTAATACTGGTCTCTCCTATTGAAATGGACTCATGGGAAAAGTATTTTAATGAAACAAATTTTTTTAAATATGTGTTTGTTTATCGGCCATTTGGTGATGGATCTCATTCTCAGCCTTTTTTTAGCCACATCCTCTGGGGTTAGTGTTAACACAGTGAGTATTTACACAGAAACCACACCGTTTTATGGCGTTCCTTCCTGTGCCTTGTTTTGTCTCGGTACGGGTGACCTACACTCAAGGTTTATTTTCTTCCCCCGTCCCGGGCAGCTATCCCGCAGTGCTGCAGTGGGCCTCAGCGCTGCTATCTGTTGGCTAATCTGATCCCAAAAGTGGATGTGATTGAGTCGGCCATATTTATTAACATCTAATCATGGCAGTCAAGCTGGCCGCTACCCACGCTAATTGAGTAGACAGACTCCGGCACACTTTTCATGGCATTATATTCCTTATCGATCTATCTGTCTATCTATCTATCTATCTATCTATCTATCTATCTATCTATCTATCTATCTATCTATCTATCTATCTATCTATCTGTCTATCTGTCTGTCTGTCTGTCTGTCTGTCTGTCTGTCTGTCTGTCTGTCTGTCTGTCTGTCTGTCTATCTATCTATCTATCTCTCTATCTCTCTATCTCTCTATCTCTCTATCTATTTATCTATCTATCTCTCTATCTCGACTAGCTAACTGCACTAACAATGTGTAAGTGATTTCTAAAAACTGAATTAAAAAATGTATGTCAATTTTGCCAAGATTGCCAAGACCTTCAGCGTTATAGTACACATGGTATACTCGGTCACATTGGCAGCAATGCTAGTGCTGAGGTTAGCTCTACGGGTTATACCAGCCCTGTATTCTCCTCATGTACAAGTGGGTATATGAGTGGTAGGGCAACATAAGGTGTTAGAGGACACTGGCCTATTAGCCCTGGCAAAGAGCGACCAAATAAATGGATTAGCAGCAGAAGGAGGGCTAGCTCATGGAGCTAGTGGGCTAACAAGGTTAGCGTGTTGGGGAACAGCAGGGGTGTCAACCGCCCTACCTCTGCCAGGGACCAGGCCTGCCCCAGTACACACACACACACACACACACACACAAACACACACGCACACACACGCACACACACACACACACACACACACACACACAGGCAAAATCAACAGGATTGTCTGTTTTACTGTCTGTCTGCCTCTCTGTCGCTCCCTTTGTCTGTCTGTCTGTCATCCTAGTGGGCTGTCCCATATCAGGGATCCAATGTGTCTGTGTGCGTGTTTGTGCATGTGTATTTGTGTGTGTGTGTGTGTGTGTGTGTGTGTGTGTGTGTGTATGTGTTTGTGTGTGGTGCGTGCGTGTATGTGTGTGTCCCGTGGACAGATAGAGGCCTTAATTTAATTAATTATAAACCAATATGCTGCCCCTCCCCCTCTCGAGAGCTTGGGCATCTGGTCTCCGCTCTCGCCCCGTACACTGGCAGAGCAGGGGAGGGGGGGACGGACGACCAAGGATATCTCCAACTTCTGGGGCTTCACTGAAGCATGGAGGTGTGTGTGAGTGTGTGTGTGAGTGTGTGTGTGTGTGTGTGTGTGTGTGTGTGTGTGTGTGTGTCTGCCACTGCAGGGGAAGTCCCCTGTCTAGCGACCTGTGTTGTTCTGTTTGGGTCCACTGCTGCCACATATGCATAATCACACACACACACACACACACACACACCCACACAAACATTCACTACAAATAGCTGACCTATTTTCAAACATACGTGTGAAAAGTGAGAAAAGTGTAATTGTGTGAGTCGGTGAGTCCACGTGTCTTGTGTATTTGCGTAAATATGCAGGAGCATCAGACCGTGAATATAACGTGACATCAGGTTGTATCTACGTGTCAAATAATTTACGATCCCTGCCTCCCCAACTGCCATCATGGAGATGAATGTACTCCTGTTTCCCCTTACCTCAGCTTTCCTGTTCCTATCCCCGGCCGTACTGGCGGCCATGTTTTATTTAGAGTCATATGGGGCGCAATAACAAGCAAAAGTAAGAGGCTTTGAGATTCTGTTTCACCCTCTGTTGCCCTCTTGGCTGCACAGTAATCATGGCTTGATCAGGAATGTGTGGTTTAGATATATATATCTACTTCCGTGTCTGCGTATATAAGCATGAATGTCTGTGAGTTTGCTTTTGTGTATGTAACAGGGTTGTTATGTGTTGTTGAAGTTCTTCAAAAATCATTCAGTATTCCTTTTATTTTGTAAGCAAGTTACTTTGTTATTTATTTATTTGTTATTTATTTTAGTGCCTTTAAACAGTTGAATGTCCTATCTTTATTGTTTTAATTGTTTATTTGAGTGCCCTCATGTGGCAGGTGATGGGAACAATAGTGACCGGAAATCCTAAGCTCGTCCCTTTTGCTTGTTGACAATTTCCACGGTGGAATGTATGGATACAGCTCAGTTTTTTTTTCTTCCAATTACTAAGTTATAAAATGAACTTCACTCAAATAAAAATGTATATGATGTAGTTTGGTCACGTTTTACGAATGTCATTCTGTGTTTCTATTGTTTCATCGAGTGAGGTAAGTTTGCTAAGCCTGTTAGCTTGTGTGATGATTAGCTGCTGTGCCTCGTGCTCTAGTGTTCTGCCGAAGGCCTGCGCAATACATTTACAATGGTGATATGTTAGATATTTTCTGGATAATAATCTGGATTATTAATCAAATGTAAGATAGAGAAATTATGCATATTTGTGTGTGATTTTCCCTTTTGTAGTAGAAATGTATTTTTATTTGTTCAACAAAACTATACGATCACAGGGTAAAAAAGTATAAAATACAGGGTGCCCTTTTGCTTGCTTACGATTTCCACTGTGGGCCAGGAGCTGTAATGTTTTATCATCACCACCAACCACAATCTTGTGTTTGTTTGTGAACCTGAGAAAAGTTGCCCAACGGTCTCTTCAGTCCGCTGAGATTGAGCTGGAATACATGTGGATGTGTGTGTGGGTGTGTGTCTGGACACAGCGCAGTAAATATAGACAACCCAAAATACCATGTCTGGATATAGAGAAATCCACAGGTTTCTCTGCTGTCTCAGAGCTATCCAGCATAATGCTGGGGTGAAATACCTGTCTGTAACAGAAGTACAGACAGGTAGAGATGGAGAGATCAGACTTGGGGGGGGGGGGGGGGGGGGGGGGGGGGGGGGGGGGGGGGGGGGTACACACATGGTGACAAGGGAGGGAGGCTTTGGGGGTATGTTTGCTTATGGGTTGGGGTAGTGGGGTTGGGGTTTTCTATGCCTGAGAGAGAGAGAGAGAGAGATAAGAAAATATATATTATTTTCAATGTAAGTCAAGGTAATGCAATACACCTCAAAACCATTTAGGGTCAAGCCTTAAATACTTCCCACTATATAAGGACAACATAAGAACCATCAACCTAATGCATCAGTAAATGGCGAGTGTTTGAATGCCCATTTAAGACCTTTCCCACTGTGT
The DNA here is from genome assembly GCA_026745465.1 of Lota lota. Lineage (NCBI taxonomy): Eukaryota > Metazoa > Chordata > Actinopteri > Gadiformes > Lotidae > Lota > Lota lota. The sequence continues at coordinate 1,449,900 of JACYXH010000172.1, read as the reverse complement.
TCTGAAATACGGCCTTGCCCGTTTTATTGGTTGAAGGTTATTGGGTGCTGTCAAAGTATTCTCTGACTCACACTGGACTTTGAAGTGTTGAACTTTTTATGTAGTAATGGGTTTCATAATGACAAACTGGATTTGAATTCCTGCAGAATGTCAGCGTATTTGAACTGGCAACCCTGTGTGACAAACTGATGCTTTCATCCACACACTGCACCCATGCATGAGTGAATGCTATTTACTGCCGAAGTCCTGTGATTACAGTATAAACAATGTTAGACAAACAGGCCAGCTATAATTGTTTGTAGTCAGTTGAGTTTTCACATACATGTATACGTGTGTCAAAAAAAAGAGGAAAACATGCTTAATTTCTTCCTGGTCAACACACTTCACATATACCAATTACCTTTTGAGATATAAACTTCAGATCCCAAATTATGTTTTACTGATATTTTGTAAAAGTTAAGTAGTATCCTAAACTTCTCACTTACAACTTACAATATACCACTCTCACCCACCCTACCACTGAATAAAATGATAAAAACAGACATTTTGAATAACGGAAACAAAAATTAAATAAATAACAGCATGAAACAGCGGTCTAGCACAACCCCAGAGTAGCGCGGTCGTGGTCAGCGAGACCCCACCGCGGCCAGAGTCCGTCCACACCCGTTACTTCACAGCATTGTATTTCCTCAAAGAGACGATTTTGTTACTTCAGAGGAATGCAGTGCTATAAATAGGCCCAAAGACGACGACGGGGAAATCAGGGATTTGTGTCGTAATTACAGAGTTGAGGCTCGGGAACCCTTCTCTTATAGTTCATTTTTCATCAACCTCTGTCTCCGGCACTGTCTGACCTACTGGATGATTGGCTGAATGGTTATGCTTGCTGGCTGGTTCATACGCTAACCTTTGCCTGACCTTTAAAAAAATACAAGTGCAGTGTTTTGCTGAACCCAACCAAATACATTTTAAGTATCAGCTTTCATGATCTGAGCTATCATCGCATATTGCTTGATGTTAGTAATTCAATACCGATAAAATACTTAGCCTACACTTTCAATCTTTCTAAGTGTAGGCTATACCCAACAAACATTTTGACATCCAGTCAGCTTCGATTCAACGTCTGTCATTGTCGTCGCTTTGGGGTCGATTTGTGGGACATAAAATGTACCTGTGCTACACAAGGAAAAGCCGTGCTTAATGTGTAAATTACCATAACAACTAAATTGCACCATTTAATGAATAATAATTATTTTTGTACAATACCCTGCATACGTCAATCAAGGAGGACAGCAGGAGGTCAATTTCTGGGTTTGTTTGGCAAAGTCGTCATATCGACGACCCAGAACTGACCATTATACCAGAATACCATACAACACTAAATCGGAGTTTAAAGGTATTCTGTCACAATAGGCCTAGGTAGGGTACAATTGACTTTCTAGTAAAACCAAAGACAAACATAAAAGTTCAAATATGACACAAATATATTGGATTGTAATGCAATTTGAACCGACTCAGTAGGACTACACCATTTCAATATTTGTAAAAATGATTATACAATCAAAGTAAATATCAAACAGGCTTAAGAAATCATACAAGTATCTCTTATTTAAAAAAGTGCAAGTGTCAGATAAGTCAAAGATTGATTAACAACAAGAAGAAAAAAAAGTTTGTAACAGTCGTTACAATATATAAAACAATCAACATGACAATTATTTTCATACAATAATACTAATTGGGATTTATGTCCATACATATGGGTGGACGGGAGAGCGTTAGTTTGAGCAACCATTTTGAAGAGATGGTCTTTTAATTTTTTTGAAGACTGGTATACTTTAATAGCGCTTAAATAATTAATTCGGCCCATTAAACAAATTAGTTGCACAACGATTAATAAGCGTGTGTAGTTATTCGGCCACACACATATTTCTTTTCCACTCTCAAACCGGCTCTAGGTGGCAGCAAAGTGTTGAAGCTGTAATGCAGCCATATCCTATGTATTTATTGTTTTTTCTTCTTTATGCAATATACATTCACATAACAGAAATTGAAAATGACATTAACAAGTATAAATAGCTGTATCGTTTTTTGACTTAGAGAATGTCACTGCTCCATTTCCTTCATTATTTCCAGAATTGGAATCATAGCACTCAAGAATTTAATAGGAAAGGGTAAAATCAGGGAATATCTTGTTGGCAGTGAAGTTTACACCATTCCACAGTACTGCGGGAGAAAATCTTCAGGTGGGCCAGATGTCGTCAGATCTTCAACCCACACTCTTCAAATAATAAAAGTTACTTGTTTTACTTTACTTTTTGAATCTAACTACTCAAATAAATACAAAACGAGGATAGGTTCAATAATGCTAGACTCACTGAAATCACAATGATTACAATACACAAAGCACACTCTCTAACCCCTCCTATGATGGAGCTTACACTCTTGCTCCACCTTTTGGTCCTGCAACCATTACACAGCACAATGATTACATCATTATTACACTCTTCCTCCCTCTTGTGGTGCGGCAACCGCTACACAGCATGATTTCATATCATGTTCATTTCTCATTATGTTCTTTAACGATTCTTATCTTATTCTGTTTCTTCATCTTCTTTTGAACATACCCAGGGATAACAGATGTAAATTAGCTGCTAGCTAACTCTGGTGCAATTCAATATCAAACCAATATCATCAAACTTGGGGATCCTCAGAGAACGTCTCTTTAAGCCATTTATCACGGTATTATCCATTCTCCTATTGCCGATCTTTTTGCATTTTTCTAACCACATGTAGGTGTCAACAGTTGTTTGTTGGGCTACAACAATAGAAGCTTTAACTGCCCTATACTCTCAAAAACGTGGACGCGTCTACACGTGGGTCATTATCAATAAACCAAAAAACTTAACAACATTAAGAATGTTGTAAAGAATCCAATACAAACAATGACAATGTTGTTTTACTGATGGGTGTAATTGTGTAGTCTTATTTCAACAATTGCAGGTTGGGGTCATGCTGCAGCCATACAGGTGCACTTCGGGTCAAAGTTGAGCTGGTTGTCAGAATGGGAAAGACAGAAACATCTTGAACCTCTGGCACTTGCATCTGGAACAACTCAAAGGGGCTGGTGAAGCCGGCCAGATTGAGTGAAATCAGCTTAAGGAAGCATAAGGACAGACAGGCAACTGCAGCCAGCCAGAGCAAAGCGTACAAAGACCAATGACAGAAGTATGACATAGCCCTCTGACAAAATCATTAAATTCACTCAAACCCCATTTCAAGCTTCAACATACGTCTTTCCTGAGCATCATTTATGCTATTAACATCTGTATCCAATCTCAACTAATGACATAATACTCTGAAAGGATATATGTACATAATCAGAATGTAGACAACGTCAGGACAGTACTTACTAAAAAGCAATTGAGTAAAGGACTTATTACCTCACAGAGTTACTATAAAACGGCCAAGTAACAAGTTGATGAAACATGGAACCAAATTTGGTTAAAATGTGTGTAGACAAAAGAAATAATCGTGATAACTTTTCATATCAAATCATATCAATTAAAGAAAACTCCTCAATATCACCACCAAGTCCAACTTCACCTCCAAAATGTAAGGGTTGTTGCCATTATACATGCACACACATATAAATAAAGCTTGTGGAATGGTATTGTGAACAGTGTAAAGAATAAACGGAAATAAATTAATTTGGGGACATCACTCTTAAGTGACTCTGAAAGGTCAACCTGAACAACAGTTGTTAGAACAACGGAAAATTTTCATCTGCCTATTATTCCTTCAACGTGTATTTCAAATTTGACACTTCAGACCTTGATCTATCCACTTCTTGAGAAGAGAGCTGCTTCCTACCTTCAGTGAAATGAGTGATGCCAAGGGTGGCACCATGTACGGCAAGTTAATCTCTAATGGTAAACCCACGAACAGCTAGTATTTCATCATTTTGCTTGAGAAGTTCTAAACATCCAGACTCAATCCAGACTTGAGGAATCAATGTGCACAGGTCACCAGCCATCTCCACACACACTCAGGTCTCAGTGAAGCGATATCCTGCATGGCAACATGGAGCACCGGCGCCATGAATTGTTATCTGCAAACCGTACAATAAACCGGCTTTCAACACCACCACCATGCGTCCTTGTCTGGAGGAGCCCAGTAAAAGTCACCTAGGTGGGGTGTGGCAGCCACCTAGGTGGTGTGTAGCAATGGACCTTGTTACGGTCACATTCTCTAACATTAAATTAGAATACAATATACCTGTTGCTGAGACCCAATAATATTTTCTTTAAGTTAACCAACAGATGGTCCTCCAGGCTCATGAAGCCACAGTCAACCTCAACGCAATCTTTAGGTTTTAGGATAAACCACTCAAAAAGTACACAAGCTAGACCTGTGAAGAACAGAACACACGCTGCTCTGCTTTTGATGGAGCTAACTCAGTGTTTCTCAGTTTGTCTTTAAGTGACTCATTCTCAGTTTTCAGTTAGTTGATGTCTGAGCGTAGGTTGAGAAACTGTACTAAGCTGGCTGTTCTTGAGCTGGAGATCATCATAGACAACCAGCAAAATAAATAAAGAATTAGGTTAAACTATTTCCACACAAAGAAGTGAGGCTAATTAAGTGGTAATGGTATTGTAGTGTTCGTTTTTTAAGGTGTTACAGACTCATACCGGTGTTAGGCTACACTGTGGATTCCAATGCAACCTCCTCTTCTATGGACTGTTGTCGATCACCATCCATCTGTGGTAAGTGGGTTCATCCCTTTTTTGTCCCCCTCTCAAATCTGTTCTGAGAAGAGAGCAAGCGGTTCGTACTAAACCGTTTATTTGCTCCGCTGACCACAGAACTAAATTCTGGTTCATTCTGTTTTAAAAAGAGGTCAAAAGTAAGACAAGACATGTTAAAACAGATTACAACTCTTCCTTTGATAAAACGTTTTCTTTAACAAATTGCTTGTTTTCGTTCAGTGACCATCATGGACACGCATGCCAGCGTCATGTCAGTGTGACGTGGTCTATTAAACCTTTTTTCACTTAAAAATGACCCCATGTTTTCCAAGAAACACGTCAAGAATTGATAGGAAAAAGATTGTATGCCAAAGCCCGCTGTTTTATGTGGGAAGTACTTTAGTTGCACTTTCTATATTATATACATTATATTACTTTAAAAATAACTGATTCAGAAATTGCCATCCAGATGTAAAACATTCACATTTCTAAAGAATAAACAAAAAGTCCCCAATGGCATGATTTGTTAATTAGTTTGTAACTCTTTCAATAAACTGACCATGTGTTAAGTATTGCAATCATCGGCACAACGAGAACTTAACCAAGTTAATCTCAACATTTGCTAATTACATTCTGACACAAATACCAGTAGATGTGGTAAGAATATGTCACGGCTGTTGTTGATATGCCCAGACTCTTCCCTCCTCCTTCTTCTCTTGCTATTCTCACAGTGAGAGAGAGAAGTCTGACATCTGGAAGTACTCAGGACGGCTCTACTTCCCCCCTGTCATCTCTCAGTGCTCCAACATCAAAGAGAGGAGCTGATAATGCCTTCTCTCCTGCGGGGGGGGGGGGGGGGGGGGGGGGGGTAGCTTTAGCCTCAGATATAGATTAACGTTAGCTTTGGCTCTAGCCTTAGCTCCAACTTTAGCCCTTAGCTATAGATTTGGCTTAGCTGTATCCTCAGTTATAGCTGTACACTTTGCTCTAGCCTTAGCTATAGCATTAGCCTTGGCTATAGTAGCCACTGCAGAAAGTGTTTCCATGTGATTCCACATAAGTTAGGATGATATTACATAAATTAAGATAATACTAACCTCTTAACTGCAATGTTTGGAGACATTGCTGTTGGATGGTTTGTAGAGAACTGGACAGATGAGTGGGGTGTCTTCAGCAAGACAAATGTAGGGAAGGATGGGAACAGCTTATGGTAAAAGGAAAAGGGAGTAACCGTGAGACATAAGAGAGGAGAGGCCTCTTACATCTAACCGTGGTGCCCTTGAGCAATACAAAGATTAGACCATGAGATTATATTACACTATCTGACTACATGTTCAAGAACCAACATACATCCAAATAGAACGGAAACAGCCCATTTCTAACTAACAAACTCAAATCTAAACTTTGATCAAGATTGCAAAACAGATGTCAGTATAGCTGTGTTGACAGACTTCTGAAACAAACAAGTCAGAATGTGTGTATTCGACATATCCAAGAGAACAAGCTCAATGGCAACAGCAAAATGGCACACAACATAACATGTACAGCTGTGAAACTTACCGTGATGAATATTAAACAGACATAAAAGCAACGGATGGAAAGTGCTAAGACATGGATGGTCCTGAAGACTTAAAAAGAGCACAATTTATAATTTAGAGGTGGGCCTTTGAAGACCTGATGCCCATGTGCAAAACAATGGAATTAGAAAAACACCAACATTTTGCCTTTGTTCTTAGCAAGATACAAAACAGAGTAAGACTATACCCTCATATTTCAGGGAGACATTTTTTCTTTTTACAAATGTTTTATTGGAAACAGTTCAGTATCGGTGGTCTTCTCTGGCAAAGTCTGGAAACTAGAGGTCTATGAGGTTCTCACAACGGCTTAGATGAAAAGGCAAGCAGCAAACACCTGTAGGCTGCCATAGGCCCTTTTATTAAATGGAAAGGTATGTCTCTATTTTGGTCTCCAAAGTTTCCAGGCAGCAGCACCTGATATTTACCCTGCACTCAAAGAGACCGACATTCACCTCACTCACGGGTCTGTACTGCCCCGCTTGGTCAGATTGCTTCATTCACTAAACGGTTCCAGTCACGTGGTACGACACAAAATGAAATTGACGATTAATGCGAGAAATTGAAGAAAGTGAGGGACTTTGTGAAGTATGGATTATTGAAGATTGTTTGCTGATCATTTCAAGTCATACTTGGCTCACACGTGTGTAGTTTATTATGGCTGCAAAGTTTCCACATAGTTTCCAGGGGTGCGGTCGGTCCTTAAACTATATACAAACAATCAGAGCTATAAAACATTCAATTAGTTCCTGGCATTAAACTGTTGCCAAAATGTTAAAAAAAAACATTGTTTCTAATTTAATAACACATGCAAAAATGCAAGTAATGCATCTAATGCAACTAAACCACTCACTATCATATCCCATTCAGAAATGTATACGTTTTATTTTACGTTGTGGCCACTGGGGAAGGGTCTATTTGGTGCCCCTTGAACAAGCGGGGCCACCTACAGGGCAGACAGCCTGCTACCTCCCCCTTTTCTCTGCAACTTCATGACTTCTTTACAAAAAACAACAACTTATACTCTAAACAATGCCAGTGCCCTTTCTCCATCTCGTCGTCGTCGTCGTCCCCCCCCCCCCCCCCCCCCCCCCCCCCCCCCCCCACGCTAAAACGGGACGAGGCATTCGCTGCTGTATCGGTGTTCACCATATCCGACTTTAAATGGGACCTAACGACTGAGTGAGGTGGTCGCGTCTTGCATTTGGAGAGCATTTTAAAGCAGGCTGCAATGGAGCGCGCATTTTATTCCGTGCGACTGTTCTTCCCGGGTTATCTACGTGTTGCGTTGCAGTGCATGGTAGTGTTGAGCCAACGTGGTAAGCAGTTATACTTAACTCTTTTCCTTTCAGATATATGAAGCATGCACATTGCAATTGAACCACCTGCCATTTGACGTTGACGCATTATGCAGACAGGCGTATAGATTGCTTTACATTCACCCATGATAAATGTTTCTCAACAATACGATCAATGAATAGGCAAACAACTCTAAATGCAAAACAGACCCTATACAAGACTGCACAGAGAAACGACGATGAAATGGCTCTTAAAGAGCCAGTGAACCCGAACGCGTTTATGTTTTGGTTTAAACCTGGTAATTTGTTTTATATGATCGTTAACATATTAATCTATGCCATGTTATCACTTTTACTGAAATAAGTCGCCAAGAGAGAGAAAAAAGGGTTAAAATCCTATGTTTTTGCCATTCGCCCCAAAACACTACGTGAACATTCCACTCTGCTGCGAACGCAGGTGGCGTTCTTTTCGTGACGTCAGAGCGCCTTTTCCGAGGGCCTCTGACGTCACGACCAAGGGGCCCCGGCAGCGCGGTCTGTGTGGACGTGTGGAGCTCTGTCTGGGCAACGGTTGACTGCGGCGTCCGATGAGGAGGTTGAGCTTTTTGGACACGTGTAGCTGAACGCCACGGTGTCTGTGGATGGTGAAGCTCCGTCTCCGTCTGAGCAGCGATAGATTTAATGTCTGGTGTCCCAGTGAGGGTTAGGCTTCCCGGACACCTGTAGTATAACGCCACGGTGTGTGGCGCATTTAATTTACAACATCGCTCATTATAACCCTCATACACAACGACGGTACTAAAAAAACCGGATCAAATATTTCGTAACCATGGGAATAACACCCCCCCATCCCCCTTTCCTAAAATTCTCAACCCAAAACGCATTTTCTAAACGTCATCGTGGTTGAATTCCAGCTGAAACAGTGGGTTCACTGGCTCTTTAAATTGGCGTTAATCTTGACCGCTTAACAGTGTGATTGCCCCTGGTTACTTACTGGACATCGAGGCTACTCTTCTATTAATTGTTGTCTCTTCTCGTCTATTGGTGAATGATTATTCATTAATTGTATCAGTTTACATTAGGCCAGAATCTGTCCCCCATCTTTAAAATAAATAAATATGTTATATAATATTGACAAGACTTTCTTTCTATAAACATTTTCTCATATGATTTGTTTGCACTATACTGGTAGAATATCTACTGCAGTCTGTCTTATCCTGCCACTGTTGTAAATATCTGAAATGCAACTCTAACATGTTTCTCTTGATTGATTGAGCATCTCCTACTATGATTTGACATTGAATGTGGACACTGGAGCGGGCACAACATATTGTTGGATGAGTAGTTAAAATACTGTCCAAATAGTAGGCTAGCGAGAGTAGTTGTCTTAATAGGCCTACTCCGCTCATCTGACAAATAACAACACACCCTGTGTTGTGTGGTGTGACAATTAGTAGGTTAAAAATTAACTCTGGACCTTATGCTTTTGGCGGGCTCTCTTCTATCACAACTCATGGGAGACGAAAGCAAAATAAAGTCGTAAAGCTGACGATGGAGGACAATAAAACACATTCTCTATAACTATCGGTAAATAAACAATCTGGCACTTTAGCGTATCTTTTTGTTAAATTTTTTTACCACGTTTTTACTCATTTGGTGGGTTTGGACTGTTTGGACAAAAAAAGATAACAATAATATATTCAATAAAAACGAAATACACAAGAAGGATTGCAAAAGAAAGGTTGTAACATGAATTGTTTTGTGAGCCAGTTCTTCTGACTAGGATGGTCTCTGGGAATCTGGATAAGGCCTGACAGCAATTGGTTTCCATTTGGCTGGTGAGTGACAGCCCCTCTGGGGACATAGACCCCCAGCCACTGTTATGTTAACACCATGCTCTCCCTAAATACTCTTAACTGGGGAAACAGGAGATGAGCCGAGGTGACTCAAACACATCTGGTGAGTGCCTTCGGGACTTCCAGGATTTACCTCCCTATGGGACGGGTGGGGGTAAATCCTTGAAGCTAACTTCCCTTTTGTTGTTTTTTCTATGTAAACTCCTTTACCCCCCCCCCCCCCCCCCCCCCCCCAACTCACCCACACACCCACCCACACTCTCACACACACAAACACACACACACCCTCCCCGTCGACTGGAGCAGTGCAGACAACAGCAAACGTCCCGTGGAGTCTAGTCTGGGTTGTTTGGACGACCTCTGACCTCAGCTGTTGTAGGCCCAGCTCCCAGGCAAGGTGTACATGCAGACAAATACAAGACGTAAACAAGAGCATTTGCTTCTCAAGTGCGTGGCTTTGTTTAGGCCCGGGGTCACTCACACTGTTACTCGCTTCCGGCCCTTTCAAGGTGGTGGTGGTCTTAAGACACCGGCCATTCCCCCATGTTGGCTTTCCCTGGTATTTTTCAAGCCTTGGTTTGTTTTATGCTTGCCACTACCAATGACTCTTAAACTCTCAAGAGGTTAGGTTCATTTGCTGTGAGTTGGAAGGCTGATGAAATCTGTGTTTGCAAATGTTGGAAAAAGCTTGGGTAATGACGAAGAAAGGCAGAAGTCCAAGGGAGGTTGATGCCTTTCGAGTCTTTGGTCATTTAGCCTTACAGGTGTTTTGAGGGGTTATATGAGTGTAGATATCCCTGTGGTTCTTTATTTTTATCCTGCTCCAGCATTTAGCTATAGTTCCCAGCACTAGTGTCATGGGCCATTGACTTTCAGGTCCTCTCCCTTGTTGGATAGGGAGGCCAAGGGGAATAGAGGAATTTGTGTTAATGTTAGTCATTTAGATAACCACTGGCAATGAAATAAACCCTCCAGCCCACTGGTCTAGTGCCGGCTGACATGTCTGTGCCATGTCTGGACCAATTCTCTCCTGTTGCCCTGTTCTCAGTCAGCCCTCAACCCGTTTTGATATCAAACGTGTGCTGACTGGGACTCAGGACATCATTTTCTTGCTGAATGAACAGAAGTATGGATGGATGGGTGGATGGACGGTTGTCTGGATGGATGGATGAATATAAAATAAGATGGAAAGATTAAGAATAACTTAAGTAGGGACATTTGGAATTATATTTGTTTGATGAATAATACAGTCCCAAGAGTACAACCCATATTTAGTGTGGTTAAGGTTACGCTAGCATACTTGGAAACTGTGACTTGGGTGTGTTCGAATTGGTCCACTTCTGACCCATATAGTTCAGTATGAACGGTGTCTACATTTTGTAGTGATGAAGTGAAGAAATCTGGTGTCCTATAATGCACTATTTAATACCCATAATGCACCGTAAAATAAGAGTACAACTGCTGCCCACTTACTTCCACACTTCATTCCTGTGTCTTTAAAGCGCCAGAGTGCTACCCTGGTGGCCACTGGACCTTGCGAAACCCCCATCGCAGCGTTCACTTTGACTCCACTGAGATTCAGAACACGGCCATTCAGGACCTCATCTGCGACCACTCGCTAGAGGCCGGCTGGTACCGCTTCAGTATCAACAACAAACCGGCAGAGATGCCCACCAGCTGTGTGGAGGTAAGGGAACCCAAGAACAACCTACCGAGATAAAGTGCTATGTACAGACCTACTTACAATCCACGACTACAACAACGGCTGCTATTCCTTCTGCATTTCAGATTGGGTCGATCTCGATTCACTCATGCCAACGAGACACGAAACGTAAAACGTAAAACAAACAAAAAATAATTTACTTAGAAGTAACGCATATAAGTAATACATAAACAAGAGCAAGACCAGCTTTGTTTTGTCAAGGAAACATTAAAACGCAAAGCTGATTAGGAGAAGAAGATAATTTATTTCATTTCAGGGCATGTTGACAAGATAGTGCTCGTGTGCTGCAGCATTATCTGGCCAGGCTGCGCTGTGTAGGGGCGCTCTTTAATCTCCAAATTACAGGGTTTCCAGTGTAGAAACGTCCTCGCAACAGACACTTAAGTAGTTCCAACTCCTCACTTTACATAGGTACAAATTATCCCTTCTGTTTAAACCAACTTCTTTTTTTTTTATCCTTTTTTTTGTGTCAGGAGCTTGTTCTTTCTTCAGGTAGTGCTAAAGACAACTTAACACACCACACTCTTTTATATGGTCCCAAAATTGTAGCCATATCTAAAGTGTTAACAGCAGCTAAACATCCTAACCATTTCTTACGTGGAAACGCGGCCAAAGTTGAGTGTGCCCTCTGACCCTTAATCGACCCCTTTGGCAAAGGTGCGTGTTACACATGACATGCCTAAATGCTTTTAATGACTGACACCAGTTTGAATTCCCACCCCTCCCCTCCACTCCATTCCAATCCTCTTCCCCTCCCGTTCCCAGATGAACCGGTGTGGTACCCAGGCGCCCGTGTGGCTCTCCCTGAAGGACGGGCCCCTGCCTAGGCCTGGCGAGGTGAGGCAGCTGTCAGCCTGCGCCACATGGCAGTTCTTCCTAGGCGGCACAAAGGACTGCTGCCTCTTCCGCATCCCCATCACGGTGCGCAACTGCGGGGACTACTTGATCTACTTCCTGCAGCCCACCCAAGGCTGCATGGGCTATTGCGCGAAAGGTGAATGCCCCCCAGGCTGAATGGGTGGTTGAGCATGGACGCATGGAACTAACGATGGAATCTTTAGGGCTCACGCCCTCTGGTCAGTCGGTTGATTGGTTGGTCAATATGCAAATTCTCGGGGCAGGGAGGGACATGGCTGATTTAGTTAATCTAGAGATAACATGCAGATTAATTTTCCCCCTAACAACCAATCGATTGGTCGAAGAGTAAGTCGGATTTCAGTCAACCAAGATTTTCTATGATTAAGAGCCCTAGGAATTTGATTGGCCCTTGAGATGCATCGGCCGCTGAGGGAAGTCAGAGCTCAGTGTTTGATTATGAAGTTCATTGTATAGAGACACACTTACTTTATATACAATGGTTTTATTATATTGAACTCTATAATATACCTCTGTTCTAGGTACCACTTATCTTACTTTACGATATATGAAGTTTAAATACCTGGTGAAGTTTGATTAAAGCATATTTTTTGACTGGCAATATCACAGATTTGAGTCCTATAAATTACATAGTTTGATATGGGTTGATAAAATAAACTGTTCTAAATTGTTTAAGTTTCCATAATAAACCATTACAAAAATGTATAGAAATAAAACCAGTTTTTTCTTGTAGTTGCACCAGACTTTGGTCCAAGACTTTGTCCACCCGGTGAAGTTGAGGTCAACGGGAGATGTAAAGGTGAAAATATAAACACTTCCAATGTTCAGTGATTTAATATAAAGAAGGATTTTTATTAACATCAACCAATTATGGGCACCAATCACTTTAATTACTTTTAATTAATTATTTGTATGAACATCAGCTCGCCAAAGTAGAAAGTTGAATCACTAATGTTTCCTGAAAATGACTTGGAATGGTGTCTTATTTCAATAACCTTAATTAGATTCTCATTGGCTTATAGATTTTCATATCGTGCAAGAGTGCTGTCCACAAACTATATTAAAGCCAGAAAAACTAAACGCTGAACTTAAAAATGTAAATCAAATCAACCTTTCCACCATGCCTCAAAATCAGCCAGCATCCCAGCCCTGACCTCCAGACCCACCATCACCCCAGAGCTGGTGGGCAGCAGTGTCCACCTGAGGTGCTCCTTCTTGGGGCCGCCGTCCAGCCAGGACCTGGGCTACCAGGTGGTGTGGGCGCGGCACATCGGCCACAGCATGAAGGCAGAGATCAGGCAGGAGTCCACCATGAAGACCTCCTCCCTGGTGGAGATGGACGGCCTGCACTTCAGACTGGGAGAAACGGTAATTTCTACAAGACTCTTGTCAGGGGTTGGGGGGGGGGGGGGGGGGGGGGGGGGGGTGGGGGGGTGGGGGGGGTCACGCTAGCAGTGGGTCACGCTAACTGCATTGGGGGCAGTTTAAGAAATTTAATCTTTCCGAGGTTATGAGGGCGTTTCGCCTCTTCCACATGCTTTGCATTCATTGTCCTCACTTTGCTCTCTTAAGTCTGCACATTGCGTGTTTACCTTTGCTTTTTCATGAACAGAGACACACAAACACTACTTTTTCAACCCTTTTTGGATTTGATTTTCTACAGCTGTGCCAAGGCAATTTAATAATATAAAACAGAGAGTTAATGTTTCCCCGTACAGTCCAATACACTGAAAAGGTTTGGATCATCATGGTTGACAAATAACAATATTGTTTGTCTTCTTCCATTTAAGCTAACATAAGAAGAAACGTTGAATGTATTTACCGATGCAGTTTTGATATTGTGCTTTATTTTGAATTATAATTTATAGTACCTACTTTCGTAAAAACGCTTTTACTTTCACTATTAACCCATACCCCTGCAGCAGGTCTTTTGGGGTTAAATGCCTTGCTCATTGGTACACCGAATGCTAGATAACACTCGACACTATTATTTCCCTCCAAATTCTACTTTGACAGAATTTGGAGGGAAGATAAGTTATCTAGCGTCCATCTAGTTGAGTAGTAGAGTAGTGCTCAACCTTGAGCACACAAGCGATTGTATTAATGAGGAAAGACAGAGAGAAACTAGAAGTCAAACAATGAAATCTCCAGGTGCTAATTTTGTTTATTCAACAATATCAGCACCGATAATTACATTTTGTGGTCAGTACAGTAGACTGTATGACAAAAAGAAGCAGGGAACAGTGACAGCTCTAATTTTCCGGAACAATGACTGACTTGTATTGATAATGACTCAAATGTATTTCATTAGAGAACAGTGCACTTCAGTAATGAAGTGCACAAAACCCATATGGCGTCATTTACTGAATCAACATTCCGCATTGCAAAACCAAAATGTGGATGTTGTTGAATCTAATACTTACTTTCTCTTGCATACTTAAAGCTTCCTTTCTGTAACAGTCAATGTTCTTGCTAGCTTGTATCTATGTGCACTTGTATATTGGAGATAATTAAAAATATTGCTATGTGCCTAGTAGACCATTTAACTTAACACCATTGTTGTACTGTAGACTAAAGAATAAAATAGTTTGCATTTAGTATTATCTGATGACATTAGGGATAATATGAAGATAGTGAAATATAAATGAACTATATTATATATAGCATATTATATTCCATATAGCCTTTTTTCTGGGGAACAGGCTTCATCGCTCTCTGTTTCTTTTAAAGTAACAAAGGTTCGATTTCTGAAGAAGTAATTGGGTAATAAAGTAACATCCGTTTTCTTCCCCCTCATAGTTCTCCTGTAGTGTTTCTACGTTTAGAGCTAACTTCAGCCACAGCAGATCCACGTCGAAGGAGAGCGAAAGCTTCTATGCTGGACTAAAGGTGAAAAGAAACCCCCCAAAAAGAATTAGCTGTTTAACAGTTCTGCTGTTGATAGACAAGATATGAATGATTATGGGTTTTATTTTAATAATATGTTGAAAAGATGCAAATCATATTGTTTTCTTTATGATAACCACGAATGGACATACAGCTTAAACACTTTGAACTTGAATGAAGAACCAAGTCGTAGAGGAAGTACATTTTAATATTACTTGAGTTATCACATCACACAGGTTTGTCGTGTGAAACTGAAACAAAAGTAATCAAGGCTTAAGAATTTAACTCATAAACATGCATTAAAATATACAATGCAAATTAATGTAGTTTAAAATAGAGCAAAGGAAGTATATAGGGCAAAGGATAGTATAAAAAACTAAGCAGTTTACAGCATAGCTTTCCAATGGCTCACAGCACAAAATAACAGAATAAACCAAACTCAAAGATTGGCGATTGGCAATTTTCCAGGTGACAAAATAGCCGATGTGACCTATGACGTGGAATATATATTGGAGAATACACAACCGCTAGATGCTACGCAATTTGACACACTCAACCTTTGAAGGATTTGACTAACGTTATCTGCCTTCTGCAATCTCTGCCGGCAGTTTTCCGTGGAGACGATGCACATAGCGGAGAACAGCAAGGAGCACGAGGTCAGCATCCACAGCACCGTCCCCATCCCGTGTCCCCGGCTACAGCCGGGCAACCAGTGTGGCCTCGCTCTGGTCCTCAGTGTTCTCGACCCAGGTCAGCCGCGATGTGCACGGACACTCTCATACTCCCACTCACCTCGTTCCCAGGGATTCTCATTTCACAACGGAACGCCTGGAATGGGGTGCTTCAAATGTGCGCTTCGGCGCGAGAAAGGGCGGGAGAAATATAAGTTTCAATAGAGGAATATCCGTTTCCGTTAAATGTTTCAGATATAGCTTTGTCAAATTCTTGGCTAAAATACTATATTAATTCTCCTTACCTTTGTTGTTCTTCTTCTTGTCATGTTATCATTGTTCTCTGTTCTCTGTTAACTGACGTACACAGCGCAAAGGAAGGAAGGGAACAGAAATTGCACTTCGGTAGACCACAATTATGCAAAACTCCCAGACCCTCTCTCAGCCTACACTCACACATAGAGATGGACGCACACACACAGAGACACACATATACAAGAAACACAACAAGTCTAGGTAAAAGCACATAAACGCATCACCTGTTGTATTCCACTTCTCGCGTGTTGACTCGCCCTAGCGTGCCAACGAGCTAACACATCAAAGCTAGCACAGCAGGTTCAAGACGTGTTCACACCGTTCCGTCCAGCTGAGACCCGTTAACAGCCTCGTTCTCCTTCTCCCTGTCGACATGTAAACAGACAGCCGGGATCACGAGGCCCCCAATGTGGCCCTCTCCACCTGCCAGCTGGCCCTCACGCCTTCTTTGTGCACGGACGCAGGCTGCGGCCGCGTCACCTTCACCCTCACCGCCGTCACCGACTTCACGCGCGACGGGAACCGGCCCAGCCTGGTCAGCGCAAGCCCCGCGCTGGGGGCCCCGCGGCTCTGGAGGAATTACGTCTCGCCTCCCCTAAAAGTGAGTGGGAGCCCGTCGGTTTGTTTGGGATTGAGATCAATTAGATAAATAGATAAATTAGATTACATTAGATTACATTAGATTACATTAGTACTAATTCATCCGCAGGGGGGAATGAAATGTATAAAATAAGGACCAATAGAGTACTTTAAACAGATTATTTGCAAACGTCTTCAAAGTATTACATTCAATATTACTTAAGTAATAAAATGCTCTCCCCTGCCATACGCGACGGGCGGACATAACTACATTGTGGTATCAAATGACTAATTTCCGTTGTTCAATACAAATTGTGATAGAAATTTATTTTAATCAACCACGAGGAACCTACACATCTGTTTGAATGAAGAAAGAGTTTGCCAACTCAACATGAGTTTCAAGGACCACAACTGAAATAGGTCATTTAATAGCAATTTATAATCAATCAGTGCTGGTATGGTATTTTATGGCATGTATATTACTAGAAAATGCGCTCAGTAGAGTGCAGGCCTCCGCCAAGGAGGTGTACTAAATCATGACTTAATTAATAAGTCATATCTGGTTGCAAATATAAAATTAACTATCAAAGAAATCACATAAACACCAAGTATAGTTGACATTAGATTAATGCATACCATGTATAAGCTTTGATAACACTGTCCTTGATCTTATTATTCACAATAATCCAATAGTTAATGTTATAAATGTACTAATTCATTGTCAAAAACACCTACATTTATGAAAATAAATTAATAACAAGACAACACATAAACTACAATGTTATTGAGCATGAAAATAACCATAAATCCATGGTGAAAAGAGTAAAAAAAGAAGGAAACATCTGGCGCTAATAGCAGGTAATGCCGGTATTAGGGTTACATTTTAAGCTGCCTTTTGTCTCCAGCAAGTGGCTTGGAAGTCACCTAGTAGTTCACTTGCGAGGTGGTGATTAGCTTCCATAAGTGCGGCTGTCAGTCTTCCCCAGACTCTCTGTCTCTATCACGTAGCTATCTGGCGTTCCATCTGTGTTCAGTGAAAACTTCAAAGGCTTACGAGTGAAGACAGTGGGGCCAGAGTGACCCTTTGTTCTCTTCACCTCCACCCCCTCTTTCCCCTCAGGTCACAGTTCAGGACCTCCCCACCTCCATCTGCTACTCCCTGACCGATCCCCACATCATTACGCTAGACGGCAGGTAATTGACGGCTTTAACCGCCGCTGTCGCCGCACCTCAACCGGTTGCTCGTTGGCACTTAATTGAGGAAGTACATGTGGCACAAAGCTCTACAACAGGTTTGGAGCTGCAATGGTGCTGTGTGGTGCCACTACGGATTTTGTTTATATTTAACTATTTTTGAAAAAAATCTTTTAACAAAACACAACTTTTTCTTATGCGTGTCTTAAGCGCCTAAGATGTAAACATAAAAAAGGCAAACAATAAATAGGTTAGCGTCAATGAATGTTGAAGCGACACATTCGGTGGAAGACGGTATAAACAAAGAATATTTAGATTACCGACCTTCTTTTTCACCACGTTGTGTTGTGTACGTATTGCTTTGCAAACCCAGCGCTGCAACCTCACCCTCTGTGCGTCCCCCGTTTTGGCATCAAGGCGCTATGAGAACCAGCAGACCGGAACCTTCCTGCTGTACCGCAGCCTGAGCAGGAAGTTTGAGGTGCACGCCCGCCAGTGGGACTGTGGCAGCCGGCACTACGCGGTGGCGTGCACGTGCGGCGTGGCGGTGCGCGAGGAGAACGAGGTGGCGGTCTTCGACATGTGCAACGGGCAGCCGCAGGAGACTCGGCCCCAGCTGACCGTCAAGAACCTCGGGGAGGGGCCCGGTCAGAGGCGCCGTCTCAGGATCCTGGAGGCCCACCAGGGGAAGAAGGTCACCGTAGGTATCTGAACCATGTCTCCGGCACTGTTCAACAGGAAGTGATGCCGCAGGAAGTGATGCCGCAGGAGGATATGATGTGGCGGGGCAGCCTATGTTGTTATTGTCTTGTATAAAACAGTGACAATGTTGATGTTTAGGGTTTGATGGGTTTGCTACTGCTGGGTCCATCAAGTTGACACTACTTCAAATGCTTAAAAACTTCAATCTGAAATGTCCACACAACTCACAGCAGCTGCAGTCCAGCATGAACGCCTGCAGAGTAAGATGGACCAAACCTCATGGAATTGGAAAGAAAAGCATGACATACAAAACATGTATCGTACTAAAATGGGAAAAACAATTCTACATCAGATACAAAAACAGGACTTGGTCATTTCATTACATAAAGGGCTGGAACACCCAACACAGAAGTTATTCATATTGTTAACACCGGATAAAAACTGAGCAAACACAGATACTAAATATGGAACATAAATACGCACAGACTAATGTGTAACGCAGTCTTTCTAGTTGCCAGTTGCTATTGGCACTTCAATGACTTTGTTGTTTTGTTTATGGTTCAAGACTGTTCCAGGTTGCTCGTTAATCTATTGCTGAATGGCATGCGTGGACAACCTCTAATTAGCTGTTAATTAGCTGCCGACTGTGCCTCTCCTCTCGTAGTTGATCTTTCCCTCCGGGGCCTCTGTTAGGGCCGATGTCAGCGATTGGGGGATGAGCCTGTGCGTCAGAGCGCCTGGCCTCGACTACGGCAACACCGAGGGCCTCTGCGGAACCTTCGACCGCAACGTCCACAACGACTTCCACAGCTCCGAGGGCGTCCCCTACGCCGCCGAGCAGCTGGGCCGCTTCATCGAAAGCTGGAGGTCAGTCAGGGTCACGCCCCTTGTTACCAGGAAGTTGTTGCGGAATGATATGAATATTCAAGCTACAATTTCAAATACTAGTTAGATCATCTCGGGGTTACAACACTTCCACAGTGATGATATTTCCCCAGTCAGGCGCAGCAGGTCTGAGGTGTTTCTAATCCTCTATATCCCCCCCCCCCCCCCCCCCCCCCCCCCCCCGGTAGGTTAGGTCCAGGGGAGAGTTTGTTCGACAAGCTGCCCTCGGTGACGAGGCAGGCGTCCAGGAAACCTTTCTGCCGCTGTCACCAAGGATACAGCGCCGTTGGCTCCCAGTTGTTTGGGGGGGGCACCAAGGACCCCGTCGCCTCCTCCTCCCCCCACTCCGACTGCTCGGCCCACGACGACGTGGACTACACCTCCCTGTTCCCCTCCATGGACACCACCCTGGAGTACATCCAAAGCTCCCGGCAGGACGACAGCATCCTGGACATGTCGGCCTCGGACCGCCAACACCCGCTGGAGAGACGCCGTCCCCAGCCCCGCCCGCACGGGGAGGACCCACTGGACGGGGAGGACCCACTGGACGGGGAGGACCCACTGGACGGGGAGTTCAGGGAGGACCTCCTGCTGTCTGTGGGTCGGCCGAGGAGACAGAGCATGGACGAGTTCCGGCCGGTGTTCATGGCCCAGAGCCTGACCCAGGGCCTGGAGTACTTCTTCCCAGAGGACCACCAGACGGAGGCCCGGCCGGCCGTGTCGCCCCGCTGGCCCACGCCCAGCGGCCTCACCTCGGCCAAGGCCCTGGAGGTGTGCCAGATGGCGCTGGCCAACTCCTCGGTGGGGGCGGTGTGCCGCGACCTCCTGGGCCGCCGCTTGGACGAGGCGGTGGATCTGTGCATCCTGGACCTGCAGCTGAAGGACGACCTGGGCTGGGACGAGGCCCTGGTGCCGTACCTGGAGAACGAGTGCGAGCGGAGGCTGCTGGGGAACAGGACCCTGCGGGCGCTGGAGCTTTCCGCCCCCCCGGGGGCCTCGGGCAGCGTGGTCACGGCCCTGCGCTGCCCCAACTTCTGCAGTGGCAACGGACGCTGCACCCAGTGGGGCTGTCAGTGCTTTGCGAGTCACAGCTTCTACGACTGCAGCCTGGCCATCAGTGAGTCCCCCACAGAGAAGATATCCACGGTTGACTGGATGATTGCCCGCTGTCTTTGGATTGGGTGAGAGATTGCATATAAGATAACAGTAATCTGTCTTGTGATAGGCCAACCGGTGGAGGTGACGGACTTGGAGAGCAGCGGTCTATGTGACATCCGATTATTCGACTGTCGCAGCATACGAGTCTTTGGACTGGGTTTTATCGACTCACCCGACATCAGCTGCCATGCCACCAGACTCGAGGTGAGGTATAGCAAGGTCGAAGGTCAACCTGAAGAGCTTGGGATAGGCTTGTGAAGACCAGTTCTAGTTTCAGCATCTGACCCATATCCATTACACGTATCGCCCTATCAATGCTTCAACGAAGCCGCACTGCCTGCTCTGTTTCACCAAGCACAAACAATGACATAATCCTTGTAAACCAATACTGTGTTATATCAACTTTCTCGTCCACGTCTGTGTCCATCGGCTCCTCCACAGTACATGAACGGCGTGTGGATTCCAGGGGAAAATCAGCGAACCAAAGCCACATTCCTAAGCTCCAAGGCCTTGGACTGCATAGTCCCATCCCTGAGCAGCGCGGCTGTCCACTCTGAGGACTTCATGATGGAGGACAAGCCCTATGCCCGTTGGGAAATGAGGGTAACGCACTAGCCTTTAATCCCAAACTTGTCAGGAAAAGTTGTGGTATCGGAAATTGCTCATATTGTCCCGTAACTTTTTGAACTGAGCTCAAATGTGTGACGTTGACGCGAACAACACTCCAGGTTGGCGTTATCTCAAGGTGAGCCTTGACATCTGGACAGCATCTTTGCTGTTTCAGGGGCCATACCAATGTGAGTTTGACTTATTGCTTCTATTGCGGTACATATGGAGAATATATGGTTAGCTTAAATTAGCTTAGATTTGGTTCAAGGCCGCTCGTGTTGAACATGTGTGGATAGACGCTCAGAGAGATTTGAGATTTGCAAGGCGTTAGTATTATATTCTTAATCTAAACATGGCCACAGTTCAATGTTTACTCTGCTACAAGCAATTTGAGCAGACTTCCTTTCTCTCTCTTGGCGAATCGCACACCCACCCACACACTCACACAGTAATAATGCAGACATTATCATACAAGCCATGTTTTAGTAAAAGTGGTTTATGTTCATTGTGTTTCATATGAATATCAATATCTGTGATCAAATGATGAAATGTAGGATGAAAACGACTTGCTTCCCTGTGTTTCTGTTGAAGACAGGGACAGGATCTCGTGTGATAAGTGATGGTCTTGTAGATGAGTCCATTGTGCTTTTAAGACAATGTCAAATCACTTATTTGGTTGGAGGACTTGATTGGTTTCAGACTGTTGGAGATTATGCAGGGCTCGGATGCCACACTGCCAATGAGTTTAATATCATCATTCTATATCGTATCATATCATAGTGTTGATTTATTTATTCCCTGGACTAGGTGACCAACGATGGGTCTCAGTACAGCGAGGGCAAAGTGCTGACCATCTACGACGGCACGTGCCAACATTGTGAGGCCACACCCTCTGGACTCTGTAAGTTAAAGGTAAACTCTTCCACCCACCGGTCAAGCAAACACATCCAAACGCCTTCCAAGGTCTCTCTTACTAAAGCCTTAAGTACACAGAGTGCGAATTCTGGGACAAATTTGTAGCGCAACCCAAAAAGAAAGATAATGATATTATTGCTAGCTCGATTCATATCGAACTGAAGGCTAAATGGGGGTCCACACTACGTCAAAGTCTCCCAACACCAAAACAGTATTCAGTGAAAAACGCTAGTATGTAGGGAATACTTTTGACACAAACGCAGATGTCATCAGGCATAGTATGGCAAGATAAGCTGAACACATTAGCTCACTGAGTTATATTACTCCCCCGTCATAGGCTCATGAACTGATTTCTCTGGTCCAAACAACCATCACCAGGCCTACCAAAGCATTGGAGATTACATTCTTGTTTCAATAGATGAGGGAATTGTGAGATGGGTATAACAGGCTGAGTCAGGGCTTCAGAATGGCTACAACAAGGCTAACCCGGGCCGCTTAAAGGAAATGTGGGACCACAGAAGGATTAATGGTATCATGCTTTAAATGATTTCATTCAACTTCGTCTAGAATGAATCATCTGAGACCAGGGATTCATTAAATACACAGTCTGTGTTTATGCTTTCCCATAGGCCCAATACACACACACACATACACGCATGCACACACATGTATACATACACCGTAACACCTTTGAATTTAAACACACTGCCACGGCTAACACGCATGCTTGCTTACATGCAGACCTCACAGTCTCCCACACACACACACCAGGGTTATTTTGTTTCGCGTACCAAAGCGGAACTGTAATTGAATTAGTGCAGACTGGACAGGGTTAACTCGTTGATCATTTCCTGTGTGTTATCTGGCGTCCGAAGTGAGAACAAGCTGGAGCAGAAACCCCAGCTAACAAAAACTTTGAGGAGGGAGAAAAAATAATAAAATATTTACGGCATTCCTGAGAACCGCTTTAAAATGTTGAATGTTTTGACTCGTGATTTGAACTACAAATATCTTGTTGTTTTTTCTCATAACACCTCTCTCTGCTCTCTCTGGAATATCTGCTGAATTTGTATGGCTTTATCTCTCTCTCTCTCTCTCTCTCTCTCTCTCTCTCTCTCTCTCTCTCTCTCTCTCTCTCTGTGTGTGGTGGTCTAGGAGAGGACGTGCAACATAGACGGCATGTGTTTTGGAGACGGTGATTCCAACCCCAGCAGCCCCTGTCTCCTCTGTGACCCGGACTCCTCCAAGTTCTCCTGGTCATTTAACCAAGGTTCAAATTCAATCTCACACTTCTCAGCATTTTCTAAAGCCTGCCCCTGAGCCCCGCGTAGATCATGAATCAGTCACGCCAATCATTTGCGGTTTCACAATGGCAACATTTAGCGCAACTTTGACCAATCCCTGTGAACTCTGCTTGCAATGGATTGCATCCAATGGTCCATTAAGATAACACTATATTAATCCTTAGGCTGAAACATTAAGGTGGTAACAGCAGCGGGAAAATAGGCGAAAATATGTATACAATAAAATACAAAGAATAAAATACACAAATTATAAACATAATGTAAATATAAAAAACATGAACAAACAATTGTACATGATGTGCAAAATTTGGGTTTGGCTATTTCAAGTGTCCAATGTACATAATAAATAACAACGCAGGAGGTCTTCCCCAGATGGGGGACCTTCTCCAGCCTCAGCCTGCAAGCTGTCCTGGCACACGCCTTAAGCACCCTGGGGTGGATGTTGTCCGGACCCATTGCTTTGTTGGATCGGCACTAGGATAGCTCCCGTCTCAACTGGCTGGATGTGATGAATGGTCTGGTAGAGGGGAAGGGGGTCGTTAAAATGTCGTCGAGATGACTGTGGTGGGGGTGGGGGGGTGGGGGGGATGTCAGTCACGAGATCGTCTCCAGTGGCAAGGGGGGGGGGGGGGGGGGGGGGGTGCTCTGGTGCCTCCTGTGTTGTCCTCAGTGGGTGTGGATTGGGACGGTGGGGGAGGGGGGGGGGGGGGTGAGGGGAACAGCTCATTTGCACGTTCCTGGCTCCCCTTCCCGAGTTGGAGCTGATTGTATATGTCCAGTGATCCTTCTCATCTCATTCCACACCTCCTTGGCATTACCAAGGAGCATTGCGGCAAATGTGACCGATCACCAACTTCCCCCACTTGAAACGTCACGTCTATGATTATATTTCCGGTTACTTAAGTTATACAGTATTGTTTCATTCTTACTGGACAAATGACATATGACTTGAATGGACAATATATATATATATATATATATAGCAATCATTTCTCACATTTTGCAACACTCGCACAAAATCAAGGCAGGCCTGATGAACAGAGGGACTTGTTGTTCTGCTGTCTTAGTCGTGATTTTATTGTTTCATGTTGATGTGAATGTGTTGATAAGGATTTGAATTGGCCTCACTTCACCTAAACACATGAACAGCATTTAGTCTGTCCACGTTTAAAGCAGCAGGTCAATCACACGAATACAACACAAACGCACATGCATACTATCTTCCCAATTCCAGGCCCCATTTGAATGGGCTCTCCAAAAGTGCTCGCTTCCGTATGAGGACTCAAAGTGTCAGTGTGCCTTTGGTTGTACCTCTCTTGTGTGAAGTGTGAGTGCATCTGGAGGGTAGCTTTTAAAAGGCAGACAGCCTGGGGAGTCGGGGTGATCTAGAGATGGGTGGTCTAGTGGGGGTCCGGTGGTTCTCTGGCTATTCGGGAATCTGAAGTTTCCCGTCTGAGCAGGGAGGATTAAAATGGCAACCAGTTAAATTTACTAAAATGTAAGTGGAAACAAGGACATAAATACTGCATTGGGCCGTTATGAATTAATTATGAATTAATTAAGATGAATTCCAGTTGATGATAGAGTATAAATCAGTCACTACAGCTTTCACTACTGTAGTAGTTGGTGCTGTAGAAACGATATAGACTTAGCATGAATAAGTATCACATGTATCAAACAGGTACCAAGTTTAAGTAAAAATAAAAGCACTACTGTTGCAGTGCAGGCAAATATGATAGTTATGGTATTTGATGTGCATTCATTATGTTTGCATATCTTTGAAGTTTTGCCATACTTGGTTGCGCAGCAATTATAGTTTTGCTAAAGTACTTAGTACTTAGTGTGGGTGGTGTGGTCATTAGTTGTGTTTTAACAACAATAACACTCGTTTCGTCTTCCTCCCCCCCTTCCCCCTTTTTCCAGCATCAAAGGGGATAAGTGTCCAATTACAAGGCACCAAATTCCCAACAGATCCTTAACGGTTGTTTAAACCTTGAAAGAGAGAGAGAGAGAGACACACACACACACACACACACACACACACACACACACACACATGCACACACACGCACACACACACACACACACACACACACACACACACACACACACACACACACACACACATTGTAATGCGGAAGTTCATGTTTATATGAGCTGCTCTTGAGGTTCTTTCCCTACATTTATTAATGTGTGAACCCTCGAGCTAGGTTATTCAGAATAAACACCAGCTTTGTTAATACTCCTCTAGAGTGCATAAAAGCAAGACCTATCTGCCGGTTTTCCCAACGTTTTTTATCAATGTGATTTCTTTCTATCCAGCTGTGGATCCTGAGGTGATCCAAGCCTAAGAATTTTACTCTTGCATACTTGTACGTTAAGATGTAATAAAAGCAACTCTGATTCTGATTCTGATCTGGCAACCAGTGTTGTTGCCAGTAGCTTTATACATTTAAGGACTCTGAGAACTTCATTCAAAAAGGTTTTTGAAAGTATGAAAAGAGTAAGAAATGGAAAAGGTGAATCTCTCTCTCTCTCTCTCTCTCTCTCGTTTCAGTCAATGAGCCCCCCGCCTTCCACCGTCCGCAGGCTGGCCTCCAGACCTTCGCCGGGGAGAACTTTGTCTTCCAGTTGGCCGCCTCCGACCCGGAGGGCTCGGCGCTCCTCTTCCAGCTGGAGCGGGGCCCCGCGGGGGCCAGCGTCTCCCCAGCAGGCCTCCTCATCTGGAGCGTGTCTCCCCACGAGGCGGGGGAGGGGAGCGGGCTGCGGACAGTCCGCTTCACGCTGTCGGACGAGTGCAGCGCCCAGAGCAGCCACGCGGTGGAGGTGAGGAGGAGCCGGTGGAGGAGGAGGAGGATGCGGAGGATGGAGGAGAGGAGGTAGATGAGGGAGAAGATGATGATGACAGGAAAGAGATGGAGGAGAGAATGAAGGGGAGCGAAGCGGTGAATTAAAGGAGTAAAAGCCTATTATTTGGAAGCCTTGAGATAGAAAAATAAACACGGCAATAGAGAATGAGTCAGTACCATTTGTAGGCTACCCAAAGGACACTCGTTAATAAGTGACCATCCAGTCAGGAGAGAAAACTCCTCTAAGAGGCGGTCCTATCTGTGCGTTCACGGGCAGGCAGCAGTGTGGACTGACAACGGCCGAACGGGCTAAGCTAACGATTCTATCGCTCCCAGGAACGGCTCACACAACCAAAGCTGCCAGGAAAAAGCAAAGAGTCATTCAAGACTCGCATTTATACCCCGAAGGTGCGGCCTTCGAACGGTGGAAAAACATGTGGTGACGTGGGTAGGAGGGACCGGAGTGCTAACTGCAATAACGGTTAAACAAGTTAGCCGAAACGACGACATCGCTAACAGCGCCTTTAAGCCAGCCAATCATACCTTCACACTGAACCACTGCATGTGTCTCACTCGCCAGATCCACGTCGCGCCATGCGGGTGTCAAAACGGCGGCACGTGCATCACAGACGTCCGCTTTCCCGCCGGAAGCGGGCGCTACCTGTGCGTGTGCCCCGAGGGTTCCCATGGCGACCTCTGCACTGAAATCGTGGACTGGTGTCGTTCGGGCCCGTGCGGCTCGGGCCACGTGTGTCAACGCGATGAGCGGCTACCGATGCGAATGCCCCCCGGGACTGAGGGGTGAGTTATTTCAATGTTGTGAAGAGAGGGGGGGGAGAGAGAGAGGGCATCCCATCATACTGAAAAGGTCACAGATGCCATTCCCACATCAACCGGTCACACAGCTCAGCACATTTAAACACCCGCAGCCAAAGGGTCGCTTTGCAAAGTAACAATCCCCCGCTCGCCGCGCCTGCCCCATTGACGACGATTTCACCTCAGAATAGTGATCGTAAAAACCGCATACACCTGTCAATTTGTATGTAAAGCTTCGCGTAAAAGCCCAAGAATGTTAGCCGTTTGAGTTGTAAAACAGAACAAAGGGTTTCCCAGGTTTACTGGGGGTTGAGTGTAAGATTGGATACCATGTATGCATTTAGATTGGTTGGTATTAAACCAAAATTTGTAAAAGTGGATTTTATTTGCCGGATACTTATTTACAGCATAACCTATCCTAAATAAAGATACACCCGATACTCTTATAGAAGGAGTTCACGTTTTTGTATGTTCTTAAAGAGGTATTCATAAGGAGGACACAAACACTAATACATACCAACACTAAACTGAACACTGGGATCACACTCCGGATACAGTTAGTGCCTGGTGATGTCACTATCCGTCATTTGTCAAAGCAGGTAAGGGATACAGGTGACCTCACCTGGATGCATTACTAACCAATCAGAAGGGCTATTGCTGTAGTTTACCCCCAGAGTTGGTGTGTGTCCTAGAGGTTTAAATGTTTGGCTAACTTCTCATTACTGCGTGTGACATGCCCTGTGTTTGCTCTAGGTTCCAACTGCATGGAGGACGTGAATGAGTGTGAAAGGAGTCCCTGCTTCACAGGGGTCATGTGTGTCAATAGCCATGGCTCCTACAGCTGTGCTCCGTGCCCCAAGGGCATGCTGGGAAAAGGAACTGCATGTACCGGTGAGTTTACTACCCATGCCAAGCCATTTGTTGTGTGCACAACACTATGAATGTATTCACACGTATGGTCTTATTTTAACCACCAGACGCATTCAGTGTTAAATGCTTCACTTATCACCATTATAAGTCCTCAGATGGACACATAAAAACGTCTACCAACTTTCCTGAGTAATATCATGCTCAACCAGAGCATATGTAATGCGCTATATCACAATGGGCTCAAATGCTCCTGGCAAACACTTAATTTGTCAGATAACATGGAAAACTCAATTGAAGACTAATGATCACATGTTTTAAGTTAGAAATATAATATTAAAGGTGCTAAATGTAAGATTGGAGAGTTGTAAAGAGAGAGAGCAGAAGAAAGCAACATTTTGAAAATAAACAACCCCAAAAACCCTCCCCCTCTCCTCCCTCCCTATATTTCTCTGGCATGTGCATGCATGGGATTGAAAGGCATGAGATTGACAGGCGAGATGGATTCCCCAAACCAATCATGGAAGAGATGCCATGATTGGTCACAAATTAGCCAGAAGTGGTAATAAAAATCGAAATCGACTCATACAGATACAGGCGCAGACAAGTCCAAACAGATATTCTCTCAGCGCATTTCACTCACTAATAGCTGACATACCGCTATGGCATGTCTAAAAAGCAACCAACCCACAACACATATCACTCATTTGAACCACATCATTCACTTCCTCCATATATGTCAAAATAGAAATGACCACATTAAAGGGTTAATAGTTTGTTAGTATGAGCACATTCAACATGACAACATGACTCTCGAGATACCTGCACTGGAAACCAGATGGCGGTATATGCGCCCCCCCCCCCCCCCCCCCCCCCCACACACACACACACACATACACACATACACACACACACATACACAAACACACATCACACAAAGAGAGAGAGAGATGCTGTCATGATAAATTAACCTTTGGAATTGTATGTGAGCACATACATTATATACATTTGGACTTTACCAGTCCATCCCACTATCAAACTAACTAAGTGGTGGCATTTAGGACCAACTTCTTGGCCAATAATGGCGATCAGGTTTGTGTTTGTTCCAATCATTAGAGTTATAGTTGGTCAGTTGTTATTGATAACATCTAGCAGATAGTCATTGTACCTCGCTGCATTTATTGTCACTCATAGTACTCTGTTTTTCTTTGTGCAATGAACAATCAATAATAAATAATAAGTAATAATAATCTAGCACATTCTGCACATATTCTGATTCCCTTGGAAGTAAAGAATAATACAACTAAGGACACATGGCTTCATACACGTGTCCAGCACAGATCAATCAGAGAGCAGGAGAGAGAGCAGGAGAGAGAGGTTAGACCGAGGTGTCTGGCTGTGACGGGTGTGTTTGCTTTGGCTGCGCCTGCTGTCAACCAGTGTTTCACACTAGGCTAGCTGTTAGCTTAACCTCCACTGGCTGTACATCTGCTGATACCTCCCCCACCCCCCCTCGAGTGGTCAATCTGTCCCACCAGAGCTCTAACACAAACATGGAACTGCTGCTATTGGAACAACTGTTTCCAGGCCCCGCCCACAACACACAGCAGTACGCCATGTCACTCTGCCACACTAAGATAGGATATGCACTTTATCCATCCTCCCGGTACCTGTTTGTTGTTATAGTAGTGGTGTTAAAAAGGGGTCTATAGTGTATATTGTAGCGACCCTGCAGCACTAACATGGGAGAGACTTATGGGGAGTTCATGGGGGGAAGGAGTTCCCCTAGTTCAGCTGGATAAGCCAGGTTCAGAAAAGTGTCCGGGAGTCGCAACAGGCAGGGGTCCGTCAAAAGCGAGCCAATGACATGCGTTTCAAAGGTCAGGACTTCCAGGCCGGGGACCTGGCCTAGGTGTATGGACCCAAGATAGGGAAGGGCCGCTGCCCTAAGTGGGAAAGCACATGCAAAGTTACGCTACAAAACCCATTTTGTGTTCGGCTACCAGCCTCTTCTTTGGTATCTTTGGACACAATTCCAACCACGTTATTAGCCTGGAATGCCAAAATATAATATAATATTGTAATATTATATTATTTATAATATTATACCATAGTCACACATTTTTTACTTTGACTTTAAACCTTTAGTGCTCCATAAATAAGTTTAACAAGTAAACAGATACAACGTTGTTAATTAAATCAAATGTAATTAGTAACAAGTGACTTTAGTAAGCTAACTTAGGTAACTATGTTTACTAGTAATGTTTTCATTTGACTTAAGTGCAGGCTTTCAGGGCAGGTCAATTGAGGATTGAGGAAAAGTATGGCAATTGTACTCTCGAGAATGTCTTGTAAAAATAATGGAATCTCTCTCTCTCTCTCTCTCTCTCTCTCTCTCTCTCTCTCTCTCTCTCTCTCTCTCTCTCTCTCTCTCTCTCTCTCTCTCTCTCTCTCTCTCTCTCTCTCTCTCTCTCTCTCTCTCTCCACATGCACACACACCCATACAGCGGCCTCTATCAGCGCCACATCTGCTCCTCGTTTCACTGTCTACAAGCGACCAGATGTGATCCCGTATCCATCCAAAACCAGACCGGGCATTCTTCCCGATACATCAGGAGTTTGGCCCTCACAAGCCGAGGCAGACGCAACCAAGGAGATTTCAGGAATACACCCGGACCCGTCGCGGACCAGGGTTTGCACTGCTGAGGCAATCCCAGGTCATACGACGGACAGTCCTCTGAGCAAGACCAGCCCTTCCGGGATTATTCCGGGTGTCGCGGTTGACCCCACGACGATTGAAACTCTGAAGAAGAGTCCAGGGATTACCTCACACCCGTCCCATAAGGGGCCAGTCACACCCAAGTATGTTGCAAGAAGTACACCGGGCCTGGACCGGGTCAAACCCAAGGAGTCTACCAAAAGTGAGGTGGCTGTGAAGGCCGCTAATGCGGTGCTGACTTCCAATGATGAGAGAACGGCTGCTGGTGAGATGATACCACACACATACACACACACACACACACACACACACACACACACACACACACACACACACACACACTCACACACTCACACACACACACACACACACACACATATACACACACCATATATATATATATACAGTATATATAAACAAATGTGATATGAGTAATACATCTTTGTTTGTTGTGTGCTCAAAATAGGGCATGAGCTCAAACCAAACACACTGAACCGAATTGTCTTAAAGGAACTGCAAACAAACAACAAACAAATGTAAAAGGACAACACAGTTACTAGACGGTTGGTCAATTGACTTTATGCAATTACTACTGTCATTTGGCAGAGGTTTTTCTTCCAAGACGACTTACAGTGAACTACAGATACAGGCTAATAAAGAGCTAGGCAACTTTCTCATGGAAGGCTAACCCTGGGTAGGTACTTCCTATAAATGGATGAACAATAAAGACCACCAACCACAAGCACATATAAAAAAAAAAAACACAGGGATAGGATGG
Source organism: Lota lota (assembly GCA_026745465.1). Lineage (NCBI taxonomy): Eukaryota > Metazoa > Chordata > Actinopteri > Gadiformes > Lotidae > Lota > Lota lota. The sequence continues at coordinate 1,418,581 of JACYXH010000172.1, read as the reverse complement.
AGTCTGGTTTACAAAGACACCCTAGAACATGGTAAAAAAAAATGATGTTCTTAGTTACATGTAGGGTTGCCAACGTCTAGCGTCTAACACGAGACAAAAGGTGGCGTCCTAGTGGACTACATTTAGGCATGCACGGCGGTGGAGGTATGGTGTTAAACATGTGAGTATACAGTGTAGATTAATAGTCTTATTTTTATGGCAGGTGTATCCATATTTGCAAGTTTAACCTTATTTGCACATGCCAAACTGACTAAACAACACCAGGAATTACCGCAACTTATTTTGGCAGGACTGGCACATTTACTGATGCACATGAGGGGGGCCTGTGATTGGATGACACGTGATGTCACCCATGGTGGGATCAGCACATGATCTACTGCTGTTGTATCAGATCTAGTATCTGTTAAGAGTGCCGTCTGGTGATCTGGTAGAGTAGCAGTCAATTTACGGGACAAGGGAGGTCCCGTATGGGACAAACCAATTTAGCCCAATATGTGAACCATAATGCATATCAACCAGCTAATAATAGATTCAATTAAAGAAAGGAACGGCAAATATTAAACTGGACCTGGTTGTCAATCATTTAACAAGTCATGGGGCTATTTTACCAGAACCAGTTCGACCGCCTGCCTCCGAAGTGTCATCAACCTGTGCCAGTCGTCCCTGCTTCCCGGGAGTGCTGTGTGTGAACCGCCAGAAACCGCACGTCGGCTTCGTCTGTGGCCGCTGCCCGCCTGGTCTCCACGGCAACGGTCGCGTCTGCACCAAGAACGCCAAAGCAGGTGAGGGGTTTGTTTATTTCAATACTTACCATTCATCGGAAACATTATGGATATTCTATGGATATGCAAATCCAAGTCCAGTTTACTAATGAAAATATGTAGAAATGAAGATGACAGCACTACAAATCTCGCCAGACACACAGTTGAATCTCGCCTGACACAAATGAGACATGAAACATGATATCCAACTGAAACAAGTCTGGAGATGGACAGTTGCTATTCACTTGACATGTAGTTGAGCTATAACCCTCCTAGGGTTCACTTTGGGTCTCCTAAGGTTGAGGATCAGTGAGCTCCTCAAACTTAGGAGACCAATGTTGACTTAGCCTCTCCCTGTTTTAAAGACACCAAATTATTAAATATGTATGTATATGCTTAAAAACACAGGGTAGTGTGAAGACAACACAGGCTTGGCAAACCACGTCACCCAAGATGTTTGATACACTCGTAATGTATCTCTATGTGCTTTTCAAAATTGTCAGACGTCATGGATAAAGCCAGCTTATGCAATTTGATGATTTTGATTTACTTTAATATGATGCCGTTGGCGCACGAATGAATATGTTCTTCTGCTTATGCAGAGGACATCAGTTGAGTAGTGGGGTCCTTCAATGTAGCCTAGGACACATTTGCATACACACTGATGAAAGAATGTGGCCATATGCGCCCCGACACCCTCCGAATGTGGTCTGAGCGATCAGAACTCAACGCGTCTTGAGTGCATTCACACCTGTACTTAGAAGTGTCCACTTGTGATCGGAACACCTAAGACACATGTTATTGCCGGGTTTGAACAGGGCCAATGTGACATATCTTCCACCAATAATACACCAATCTAACAATAATGTCCAACGCAATAACATCACAACGTGGGTCCACTCCCCTTGCAAACAGCAAACAATGGGCTCACACACACCTCTGTAGTACAGATGCCTCACGTATCCCTTTTGCACAAAATGACCACATCCTGAAGGGTCAAAATACCATTCCCCCTACTCCATTTCCATGTTTGTAAGTGACTTAATATGTCAAATAATGAAAGTTAGTAAATGACCAAAGCCCTATCACGTGGTCTTCCAGAGTCTCTCCTCACCCTGTTGGTCCTCTCTCAGCATCCAGCCTCCTGCGTCCATCTCTGGGCGGCCGGTCGCCCCACAGCCTTAACGCTCACGCCTTCCAGCTGCACCTGCCGCAGCTTCCCCCCCGGCACGGAATCAAGCACCTGTCCTCGCCCGTGACCAGAGCCGGGGGAGGCATGGGGAGGAGGGAGGCCATCACCCCCCCCGCGGCCGTAGCTCCGAGACACGTGGTCCGGTCCTCGCTGGACGCCGCATCCACGCCGCATCCACGCCGCGGTCAGGTGACTCGCCAGGACGGCCGATGGGGGAGCACTGCCAACGTGGGGATCGGGCGAAGGGCCCCAGGGCAGATGGCCCCAGGGCAGATGGCCCCAGGCCAGATGGCCCCAGGGCAGATGGCCCAGAAGTCTCCGGAAATCTTTGCGGTGAGCGAAGTGTTCTGGGGGGGGGGGGGGGGGGGTCAAGGGTACACCCTGTGATTAGGTGACGCTATGCATTAAAGGAAAGGTTGCACTGTGTGAATTTGATATTTTACATAAAGTAACAAGGAGCGACGCACTTAAAGAGAAATTATTTCTCAGTCTACTAGTGGGGCATCTAATCTAATACCAAAATGATCACTCATTTAAATCTGTTTTAAACAAACGTTAATGTTCAAAACATTCAATGGTTAAAAAAGAAAATATAGATACATTCATAGTTTTACCATGCTACACATTTTCAGATGCAATGTTTTCCTTCAAATGCTTATTTTGTACACATTTGTATAGTTCATATAGTTGTTTAGTTCATATAAATAGCTTTTGCATTTCTCTCTCTATTTCCACAGCTTCCTGTAACGGCCGCTGATTCCAAGACGACCACACTGGCTCCGCAGCCCGGGGCGAGCGCCCAGTCCAGGTGGACCCTCCACATCCGCCCCCAGATCAGCCACAAGGCCACCTCGCCAGCCAAACCCTGGGCCCATCCCCAACCCGCGGCCCGTCCCCAGCCCGCGGCCCCTCTGATGGCCGTTCTCCCCGCGGTGCTGTCCTTCGCCCTCCCGGACTCTTCGGAGTCTTCGGCGGACGGGGACGAGCATCCTGAACACCCTGAGGATCCCGCTCTCACCACCGACGTCAGCATCGCCTCTCCGGGGCTGGCGCCGGAGGGCAGGGCTAGAGCCCCGGACCTCCCCCTCCTGGTTCACAGATCCACCGCCACCACCTCAGCCGCTAAGTCAGTGCCGCGGAGCGTGGCGGCCCGAGGGGGTGTGGCCCAAACGTTGTCATGCGGCGACCTGTCCTGTCACCCCGGGGTGCACTGCGAGCAAACCAGAGAGGGGGGGCTCCGATGTGGAATGTGCCCCGCGGGGTACCTTGGAGACGGGCGGACTTGCAGGGGTACGGATTCACCCCTTTTCATTTCATGTCACGTTAAAATGTGCGGATGTTAAAACATGCACGTGTGGAAGCCAGCTTGAACGCAACAGATACTGAGCAGCATGCGTTCAAGGATTCGTCCGGTTTGCTAAGACCCCAGGTTAAATGTTGACTTTGTCTATGTTGAGATGTAAATCAGCCATGATTTGTGTTCGACTCAACCCCTCTAGCTGAGTAGGAGCGTTCCGAAATTGACATCCATTCTATTCCAAACCAGTGTTCAGCAGCTCCCATAGCTGTATCTTTGTCCTTTCCAACTCAAGTGCATTCGAACTGCCAATGTCTTGAATCCGTCACAGACGAGTTTTATGAAAGAGGAGCATTTGGTGGACACATTCCACCGTCCTGGTATGAACCTGTGTGCTCTGCAGAAGAAATTGAAATCAGACGGGCTGAGAGGGATATACTAAGGAGGCATATGGAATCGATTTGCCGGGACTCTCAAGAAAATAAATGTATATATGTAATATTGAAATGTTTAAATGTTGCTCTGCCATCAGAATTCTGAATGATCTGCCTAAAACGCAGCCACCCTCTTCACTCAGAATTTTAACTGTGCACCTCTCAGTCTCTAAGTCCGGGAGCATGTGGATTTTTTCGTTTGTGCGCACCTAGCCAGGGCAGTTCGTATGCACTTACTTGTGTTGGATAATAAAAAAATTCAGCTATGGGGGCTGCTAAACACTCGTTTGGAATAAAGAGGATGTCAATGGCTTGCCAACTAACCAAATTTGGATCGTGCGTACACTGCGAGAGGGGTTGAGTTGAACTAAAATCATGGATGATTTACATCTCGACATATACAATGTCAACAATTAACCAGAGGTTTTAGCAAACTTGTCAAATTCTTTAATAATGTTAAAACATGTTTGTTTCACATGAACATGCATACACAAGATGTACAGGCCAATAAATCTTCCAATGGAAAAGAGTACTGCATCTTAAAGAAAATAAACCCACTATTTTCATTAAACAGAGTAGCCTACATCAGAGTTAAAGATACACACCCTAAAAATGTATACAACATACTTTTTTGCAGTAAACATGGTGAAAACATAATGTGTTGATAGAGGTTTAAGGGGTTTAAGGGGATCACACTCCACATATTTAACATGGGGAGTAGCTGTGTTGGTTTGAGAAAGCAGATGTGATTAACGGTTGTTTGGCGCCCCCTGTCTGTGACTACAGGTTTCTGCAGACCCATGTGTGGCAGAAACATGGAGTGTGCCGCTCCCAACTCATGTCGCTGTAAACAGGGCTACGCTGGGCCAAGCTGTCAGACTGGTGAGAGAAAATGCTCTTTGCTCTTCCGTGATTCTATCAAAGCTACCGTAGATTCAAGAGCTGTAAAGGGAGAGCAGAACAAAGCATAATCGAGCATGTTTTGAAACCAATCAACCAAAACAACATCACCTCCCTCTCTGCTCCCTCCCTCCCAACATTTCTCCATCATTGAGAAGTGTTGCATTTCGCACACCTGTGATTAACAGGCAAATTGGATTTCTTGAATAAATCAGGGAAGACATGTCCTGGTCAGAAATGAAACGGGAGCGATCTCAAGTCTAAATTGGCTCATTGGGTCACATGCAGTCAACTCAAAACTGAGTCAACTCAGAGCACATTTCACTTACTAATAGTTTACGGATGGCTATGCCATTTCTAACAAATTACACTCAAACAAAGCTCCTAAATCTTACCTACAGCACCTTTTATAATATAAATATTATCTTAGCTTTATTGGTTTCCTTTTTACTGTCAATACTGTTTGTTGATGCTTTCAATTAACTCTAATGTAAAAATGATTCTGAAAAGGTTTATATTATCTCTCTTTTTCCCTTTAGCCATATGTCTACCTGAGTGTCAGAATGGAGGCGTGTGCGTGGCGCCAGGGGTGTGTGCGTGTAAACTGGGTTACCATGGCGATGCCTGTGATAAAGGTAATGTATAATGGCTTTTTACTTGCGTCATATGCACAGTCACGTGTCAACGTTTTGTCGCCAATCCCAGTGTCGCGACACATACATTTGTATTTATAGTTTACTTTTTGTTTCCTGTCAAATAATAATACAAATTGATGATGAGGCAAACCATTATCAGATTGAAACCATTCATTCTAAACAACATGGAAAAAGGTGTGGAGTGCATTACGAACAAAGGCAGTGCAATAGGCCTACTGGTGGAAGAAAACATGGCATTAAGATCTCTGTAATATTGCTATTCTGAATTGAAACATTACTATCAACTTTTATATTTCAAATTTCCAAGTATCTTTTCAATATTTCCATGGGATTATTCAGTGTCAAACTCACTCTATTACTAATATTCCTTTACTTTTTTTAGGGTGTGAAAGGCTATCTGTCACAATTATGTATAATCTTTCACAGATATGATGTGTGCAATATAATATATAAAATATGTAACATCTACAATTTATTTGATTGCTTCACAGCAATTTCAAGGCCAGGTATCCCAAGACAGTGTTTTTCTTAAAATGTTACAGCAATGCAAATGCCAGAGGGGCATTTAAGATAAAAACGCATCACACAGATGTATTTTGAAGCTTTATTTTATAACCATCTCTCTTTCGTCAGCATACTCCGTGAAAACTACAAGAAAAGAAAACATATAACTTTAAATTATATATAATTTTAAAGTATCTAAGCTAGTGTCTGTTGATATGCAAGCCCAAACACATTAGCTCAATCTCAATGTATCTGAATCTGTGACAGTAGCCACGTACACAAATAATCCCTTTTTGAGTTAAATTATAATCAGTGGTATATGTTTTACCACAGCCACAGTGAAACATGTCACTGTATAATGTAGTGTAATCTAACGTGCAGAACTGTTTATCTTCACAGCTCTGTGCAGTTCACCTTGCCAGAACGCCGGCACCTGTGTGGGACTGCAAACCTGCTCCTGTCTGTACGGCTTTGTTGGGCCGCAATGTGAGACCAGTAAGTCTGGAGCCGCCCCAGAGAAACAATGGCCTGGATGTTTCACAGAGAAACTGGGTCTAGTATGTCTGAGTAAATGTGCTGATTGTGTATCAAGTTGTCCTTTAAACTCAATGGAGTGTGAATGGAGCTTATTTAGTATTAAAATAATAATGGGGGGGGGGGGGGGGGGGGGTTAGAAGAGCATGGAGTAGATATACTTTTCAGTGCTCCCCTCTGTACTCATATTTACCATGAAAAACGTAATTTCATTTGAAAATTGCAATTCAGTTAATTAGCTTGAAATGCTTAACTTTATATCAGTCATGCCGTCAACAAGATATGTCTAGCTCACAGGAGTAACTTTTGTGTAGCTAACGAAAAGCACGGGCCGCCATTGGGCCCACACCGGTGGCAAGTATGATAGGGGATGCTAGCCCCTCTGCTATCTTTGTTGTAATCAGGAATGAGGGAAGTTCTTGTCACTCTCATTCAAGAGTGACAAGATGGTGATTTCAGAAGATGATTTAAACATATGTATTTCTACAGTGGCCAGCCTGCTACATGGGTTTGATTTGAAACCTTTACAGAAACTTTGTCTAAAGAATAAGTCTAAATGTATCTATCCATCTCAATGCTTTTTTCTTTAATTCTATTGATTCCTTAATTCTACATTTTATTTGTATTTGAAAACCCATTACTAAAAACCTAGAGGGATGTCCGTTTCTTTGATTCCTACACAACAATTACAGGTACCCTGGCCTTGAAATTGCAAACATTTCTTTAAATGTTTTCTTGGCAATTCCTATGCCAGAGGGGCAGTTCAAATTTCAGATAAAAAGGACTTGCCCTTCCAGTTCACATTTTTACTGGGCTGCGATTGCAAGGCCTACTGGAAAAAGGAAAATTACTGAAGGTAACGATTCCCTCTTGTGGCTAGACATAGAAGTACACAGCATTGTAAAATATTTACTCCCGGCACTCCTTTTCTCTAAAGTTGAATCTTCCGCTACATTGGCTGACTGTAGTTTTGTCCTCCGGAACTCAGACTCTCAAAGTATTCGGTTGTTTCATCAGATCATCTCAGATTCGCATGGGGTACAGAGCTTGGCAGGGATATATCACAGGAGGTATGGGATGAGGATCTAGGAAGAAAGCATTTATGTTCCATCAATGCAAGGGTCCAGCAAATAAAATTTAAGGTATTGCACACACTGCACTATTCAAAGACAACAGTAAACTGTATTTTTCCCTCAGTTTCTCCTCTGTATGATAGGTCCAGGTCCTCAGAGGGCATGCATACTCCTCTTAAATGATCCTGTCCCAGTAAAAACAAAAACTAGGTTTATCGAATGGTGTTAGCAACTTATGAGGAACTAGTTATTTTTGGCTGCTGTGATACCACCTCATGCACCTCTTCTTATCCTCCAGTCTACAAGCAAAAGTTAAATGAAATGATATCCTCTATTCACCGGAGTTCTGACAAATGGCACCTCCCGATTAGGATGGGCTACCAATGTGCTACCTCATTGCCAGTCAACGAGTATGCCTTTCTGTTTTTATCTGATGTACCACCTTAGACATCCCGAAAGCGCACAAAATCGCAGTTGACTGTTGTTCCTGTCTATTTACATGCCAGCGCCAGGAACTTCAATGTGCATCATAGCATCGTGCCGGAAAAGGGGTTAGCATAAAATCTGCGTGTCCATCCGGTGTCGTGTTTCCATCATTGCCGATCGGTGCTGGAACCGATAAATACCCGCGACACCTGCCGAGTCATTGTCCAGGGAATGAATGCTTATTGCAACCTTTCCCATTAAAGACTGTGGTTGGTGTTAGTGTTTTTCCTTTTGTCAAGATGTTGCTTTGTGGACTGTTAAATAACTTTCCAGATGGCCAAATCATTTTCAATGTGGGAAAAACCCTTGCATTAGTGGGAGTAGTAGTCGTGGTAATGGCACTATGGCCGGTATTGATGTTGATGTTTCTGGTCCACAGTGGTGTGTAATCGTCACTGTCATAATGGGGGCCATTGTGTATCGCCAGACGAGTGTATGTGCCAACCGGGCTGGACTGGACCCTCCTGTGAGACAGGTGTGTGTGTGTGTGTGTTTTATTAGATTGCCTGAATGTGTTTTGTTTGAGTAAACATGCAAGTGGTGTGATTATGTATCGTTGTTTCAAATTCCCCTATTACTCTTAGTGCATGTCAGTATACGTGTGTGTGTGTGTGTGTGCTGATGTTGTGATGTATTTACAGCACTCTGTTCACCTGTGTGTCTGAATGGAGGAACTTGCGTTGGACCGGACACCTGCAACTGTCCCCATGGATTCTACGGATTACAGTGTGAACATGGTAATCCTTACGCCAAACACTACAACGATAAACTCAGGGTGTTGCTGTGCAGTGTGGTGCATACTTCAAATCCCAGGAATATTAATGTAGTATCCAACACATGGGAGACTCACGCAAATGACCCTCTTCACACGCTCTCATGCCACACCTATTTCTCACTCAAATGAAACCACGGCAGGTTAAGGTGCTGTCTTGGTCAAGAAGACCCAGACCTGGTGATCAATGGTGATTACTGATCACCAGGTCTTTGATCCGTCTGGTGGCTTTATTTCTATGTTCACTTTTTATGGTTTGGGTAAGGACTATAAGTTATGAAACTTGGAAAATGGCTGTAAATAGTAATCTTGCTTGAGTACATAAAAGTCCAGAAATTATAAATAATGTATTCACAAGAAAAGGTGGTTTGGTGAGGAAAGAAATGTTGAGGCACTGGCGGTAAAAAATAAAAATACCACCTAATTTATTTCAAGTGAGTTGATCTTTTCAAATGAATGTACACAGATTGATGGTATGTGACAAAGGACATGTCTCTTGTATGTCATAGCATATACATATATATATATATATATATATATATATATATATATACAGTATATATATATATATATAAATATATATATATATATATATATATATATATATATAATGAACTAGTATTATACAGTTGTTATGTCTGACACACATTGCCATATGTGCAGAGTTCTCTGTTGCTTGATTGTTATTATTCTGTCGTTTATATAATAGCGCAGGCATCGTGTGGCACTCAAGGAAATGCGTGAAACCATTGTCCAATGTGTAAACAAGACCAATTTGAAATAAATCAGCTCTCAAACTATTGAGATTAGAAAGCAAAAAAGGGGGAATATTGAACATCAAACTGAATTCATCATCCCGTGCATCATCGCGAGGAAAAGTCATTAAAGGCCAATGCTGACATTTGGTTGAGAGTTTTATTAGAATCGTGTATATTTAGTAGCAGTCAAAATATACCCCTCATGGCGGCGTTAGTGTTAAACCTTGCCTACAGTACCTTTAATTATGACCCTCCTTCCATCATTAGCGGTGTGCAATCCCCCCTGTAAGAATGGCGGTGTGTGTATGAGGAACAACATGTGTTCCTGTCCAGAAGGCTACACCGGGAAGCACTGTGAAAAAAGTAAGTCCTCTTCCTCCCTCCAGCCTCCTCGCCTAACTCTCTCCATCTACTGTGCCACGTCCTTGTCTTTATTGTCCCTTTTCCAACAGTGAGCAAACTCAGTCGACCGACTACGTATGTGTGAAGGGCCGTCGAGTAGTGACTTAATGTTTTTCATCCTCTTCTTCTCTGCATTCTCCAGCTCTACAAAGTAACGTGTTATTCGTAAGGCCGGCAGAGTTCTGTGCAGAGAGCCCAGTCGCCAATCAAAAAAAAAAAAAAACGGTTGAATCTCTCCCTCTCTGTAGGTGTGTGTGAACCCATGTGTATGAACGGTGGCAGGTGCGTGGGTCCAGGTGTGTGTGACTGTCCATCAGCCTGGAGGGGCAGGAGGTGTGATAAACGTAAGTAGTCCTGGAAACTAGAAGAATAGAACCAGTGTAGCCCACACAGTATATGTACGGAGTTTACTTTGACGGGTGAACCACAGCGGTGCTACCTAGGCTTCCCCACGACTGCGTCACCCTCCCTGTCAGACATTAAGTTCCAATAATGGGACACCCATGAGCGGTTTATAAAGTCTTATTCTACAGTCATATTGGTTACTTCTATCCAAGACACCTTTTTTTCGACTTAATCAGCTGAAATTGTAATATTCTTCTCCCGCACTTTTCCGCACCAGGAAAAACTCTGGTCGAAAGTTTAATTTGACCGTCGTTAATGTTAGATTGGTAGCGCATTGATTTGGACCTGTTATAAGGCAGAGGTGTCGTTATTGAAAAAGAATGCACACCCTTGGAACTCTTGATAAATTAGGACCAGGTATTCAACATACTGTGGTATAACAGAGGATTCAAATCTATATATTCACATGACTACACTTCTAGTTATCAGATTCAAAAACCCTTTGTTCGTACGAATGCCCCCTGCATTAGGCCAATTTCATTATCACACTTGATAGTTTACTTATAACAATGTGAACTTTGGATTTGGCTGACCAGGTACTTTAAATATGCCACATGGAAATTTGTTTACACCCCTTGCTCCACTTTCAGTCTGCAGTTAAATTTGATACAAGTTGGATTAAACTGTGTTATCTTTGTGCTCTGTCCAGCTACTTGTCTCCAAAAGTGTTTGAATGGAGGGGAATGTGTGGGTTCCAACACCTGTCACTGTTTACCCGGATGGCAAGGCAGGTTATGTCAAATTCGTAAGTATTTCAATGCATCTTTCTCTATATATCATCGTGAGTCAGCCACTTTGATAACTGTAACAAGGTCCATGCCACACCCCACCTAGGTGACTTTCAATGGGCTCCTCCAGTCAAGGATGCAGGGTGGTGGTGTTAGAAATCCGGTTAATTGTAAAAGTTGCAGTAAATGAACATGCCATTTGTGCTCCACTGCCAGGAGATCTCTCCCTGAGTGTGTGTGGTGATGGCTGGTTTAACCTGTGCACACTGATTACTTAATGTGCAACAGGTGTGCAGCCTCACCCAGCCCCAGAGTCCAATCAGACTTGGCCAAGTGAGGCTGCTTAAACCAGCCATCAACCACACACACTCCCACAATGGCAATATAGACAACTATTTTAGTAGCGCACTTTAGAGCCAAGGGTTCTAAGCTCGGAGGATTCCATTTTCACATTGCCCAGCGTTCCTTATTTATAACTTTGCAGATTAACGTTCCACCAACCAATCACATTCCAGTCTGATATTGTATAAAATAATGAATCTGTTTTTAACTTGTGGAATGTTTAGTGACAAAACCGAAACCTATTGAGTTTAAAAGAAGTTTGTCTGCAAAGGACTTTTTCCGTTTCGGCCAGACAAAATGAAATGTACTTCTTATGATGTATGCTACCCACTTTATAAGTCTTTGAGCAAGATGGCTAACCCTACTTGCTGACCTGTCAATGTATGTTTCTTAAAGGGGTCGTGTTAAACTTTTTTCAGGTTGTCCCTTTCCTTTAGTGTGTAATATATAATTTTTTTTGCAAAATCCCCTTTGTATGGACTTACAAAAGGAAGACAAAGTGAAGAAACAGTGGTTCAAATTCATTTTGACCTTTCCCCTCATTTTACTAAAGACTGCTCCCTAAACCGGGCATAGCTCACAGCTGGATCTTCGAAACCTGAAGATTTAAAGGTTTCTTTGCAGCAAAGGTTTTCCATTTTGCTGGGCATTCTGGCACGATTTCCACGAGTGCACCTAAGTAAGAAATGATAAAATATACACTTTGGTCAGCCAACAACACCATGATGTAGAGAAACGGCAGTTAGAATATTATATATGAAATATAATATAGCTACTTAGCACTGTGAAACATCCAGCTCTGCTCTTGGTTGCGACAGTGATTCGGGTTGATATGATTGTTTGGCCTGACGTTATGATTTGGTAGAAGACACGGGGAAAGTCTGAATGGCAATGTTTATAGCTGCTCGAGACTCAGAGACTTGAGATTGCCAACACATGCGCTAAGCGTTTGACCAATCACAACAGAGTTGGCCAGCTGACCAATCTGAGCAAACTTGGCTTTTCGGAAGGGGGGCCTTAAAGGATTTGGCCGGTTTCTTAAGGCCCCAGGTTAATTGTTGACATTGTTTAGGTCAAGATGTAAATCAGCAATGATTTTTGTTCAAATAACCCGCTGTCGCAGGAGAGAACATTTCAGAAATTGGGCAGTTGGCCATCAATTGACATTCATTATATTCCAAACGAGTGTTTAGCAGCTCCCACAGCTGTATCTTTGTTTTAAGGCTTACATGTGTTGGACAAAACAAAGATACAGCTGTGGGAGCTGCTAAACACTCATTTGGAATAGAATGGATGTTTTTCATGTGTATATATATATATGTATAATAAACATGACTTTGACTTAACCTTCCCATGGTCTTCCAGCTCACTGTCAACACATCTGTCTTTACGGGAGTCGCTGTGTCCGACCCAACGTCTGTGCCTGCAGAAATGATTCCACGGGTTCTCTATGTTCCCAAAAGGTAAGCCACACTTCAATGCAACGTGTAATGGCACTCTGACCGGACTTGAGTCACTATTCTATGAGGTCCTTACGAAATCCATATGAACCCTTTTGTATTTGTTAGCATTATTTGGGGTCGCACGAAATCCGTAGGAACCCTTTTATATTTCTTAGTATTATTAGGGGTCCTACGAAATCCATAGGAACACTTTTGTAATTTCTATAAATTAATTGGCATGCTTGTAGAACTTGTTTCTATGGCATACCAATGCCATTTCACTATACAAAATTAAGCAATGTCTATGATGTACACATCAGGCCATGCTCACCATGCTCGCCATACCATGGACGACCCAGTTTACTTGCAACTATATTTATTATGAGCACTATTATTTGAGTGTGTAGGTCCTTTTACATTGAACGCAATTGTTGTTTCAAGCGTCAATAAAATAATTAGAAATCATGTAGTTGAATAGGACTGTACGCATACGATGTGATGTCCTTTTTGTCAAAAGCGCACTGTTTTAATCCCACCAAGGATGATAAAAAATGTTACGGCTCAAGCCAGCAAATTTATCGATTTAACCATTCACAATCAGGTATCTTTTACATAGTCACCATGGTTACTCTACATGTTGTAGGTCATGGCGGAGGTAATCGTCTATTTATGTTTCTCAACACAGTCCTTTTACTGCATCCATAGTGGTAAACTACATTCATAGACCTATAATTATCGCTATCTGTTATATGCACTGATCATTCAACTCGATAGCAGTCGGCGCTACAAGCCAGTATTTACTTGTCGTATTCTCGTACATGAATATAGGTTGCTTTTGATAACATGAAAGTTTGTAGTTGTAACGCAAAACTTTAGTGTTCAGCACTTTAGACAACTTTCTTCGAAAGAGTATGGGTCTGTTTTTAGTTATTAAACAGGGGAACAAAATAAAAACTTAAAAAGTAAAACTTGGGGCATTAAATCCTTTTGTCCTTTTCACCGGCAATATTCATATTGGAAATGCCGTATATTCGTTTTGCGTCTAATGTAAATAGTTTTGACATAACAATTTTGTACTTGTTTTTTCTTTTTTTCATAGTTTATTCGCTATGCGTCTGATGTAAAGGACCTTAATATGTTAGAAATGGCCATCCGTCAACTATTAGTGAGTGAAATGCGCTCACTAATCACTTTCGGCGCCTGCCTCTGTATGAGCCACTTTAGATTTTGATTCCTCCCGGCTCATTGCTGGCCGATCATTGCACGTCTTCCATGACTGCTTTGCTGAATCCATCTTGCCTATTGATCCCAATCCTGCACACAGCATTATCATCACAATGGGGGATAAATATAGAGAGGGAGTGTGCTTCTGCTTTTATTTTTAAAATCATGCTCTCGTCCACTCTTTTCCCCTCTCTTCCTTTACAACTCTGAAATCGTATCTGCAGCACTTTTAACAATTGATGGACCTTTTTTGATTTTTCATCAATCCCTGTGAGGCACTTCTTCTGTATCTGCTCAATTCATTAAACTAATTGCAACCAGCATTATCATTTTGCCACTGTTTCCTCAGATCCTTAATCCTTGAGGCTGAGCTGTAAATTCATGTTAAAGCAGATCCACTGCCCTCATCCCAACACTCATAGTCAAAGACCAAAAGCCATCATCCACATGACTAGAAATCAGACAAAGGACCTGGTGTGAAGCTAAACCAGAGAATACAACTATTCCTTGTTACGGTTGTTCGACTTGTTAGTTTGTGGAGGCCATTTATATGGACATATCAAGCTGCCCAATAGCAGTGTTATAGCCAACAGAAAATGGAACACCCTTAATTCAAGTGTGATGCACATCATTCTACGCATATATGGTCAATTTGAAAGGACTGCTTCTAGGTTTGTTGTGTCTATAAAGACATTGAATTGAGAAATTGTATTTCTTCATTCGTTGCTCTGTATACTAGTTGTCTATTTGTTATACTTTATTATAAATGTTCATTTAAAAATCTATTTTAAATTGTATCGCTATTTATTTATTTGGATGTTTATGTCTTCCTCTTTTTGTGATGTATATACTTTAGTCACTGTACAATCTGTTTTCTGTATTAAAATGGTGTGTATCCATTGTTTTGCTAATAAGTTGAAAGTCTCTCAACAGTGTTCATTTTGACAGCAAATATTGATTTAGTTTTAAATATTATTTTGACTAAAATACCATTTAATTGTATTCATCATACAATTTCTTCTTCAAATTCTTCCTTTATCTAATTAACTGGGAACTATGTGTGAAAGGGGCTTTAGCAACTATATATAAGATTGTAAACACTGCGGTTTCAGAATATGTGCAGTGTCAAATATGTACCCCCCTCCTAATTCATCCCAGTTAATGCTAGGGACCAATCCTTTTAGGGGAGTAGAGTATGAGTCATTACATGTTACCACAAAGTTTGTTGAGTTTGATGTATTTCAGAATTAGTAAGGGAGGTCATTTCAGACAGATACAATATGTGTAGTCAAATATGCCCCCCTCCCCTCCTGGGGTCCATTACTATCCTCCCTCAGTGTATGGAGGGAGGATATATCTATCCTCCCTCCACACACTGAAGAGGTGAACGGAGGTGAATGGAGACTCCACTGTCTCAGGAGGTCTGAGCTCATTGTTCCTCAAGCCACCCGTGAGTTGAGGAACAGCTAGCGGGAGGGACTGAAGACTGGGCAAGCGTCAGGGGGCAGGACACCATAGAGACCTGCTGGGATCAAAGGGGCAGGAAGGACATTCCAGGATAACCAACAGAGCCGAGCTCTGGAGAAACATTTGTTAAGCTTTGAGGATTTCAACTGAAGAAGGGGTAGGATCATCGGCTGAACACATGAGAACATTCAGTTGGATACACTGAGTTGTTAATTGCCATTATGCTTTATTAACAAAATACAGCACAGAAAGAGCTACTTGCATGAATGAACACAATAAACAGAATAACTAAAATAATAGATGTAGCAGAGAAGTTCTGCTGTCCTGCTTTTCCCAACAGAACACAAGGAATCAATATAGAGTCAAGTCATTGACAAAATTAACATCATTAGCATTAACCTAGACCACTTGGATTTATGGCTATCAATGAACTACTTGAACACTGGAAACAGAATAAAGGATCTGGGAAAACTAAATGGACCCTTAACCAGTGAGGAACATTACTAATTAACATACATTAATTGGTGCTGGAGAAAAGGACATCTAGTGGCAACTCAGAAAAAGGAACAGTGTCATTTATATTGCTATTGCTATATATCAAGCCTTCTGTCTCCCCCAACTGTCACATCAAGTTTGCACCCCTATATGTAAGTGAATAATAAGTACCACAGCTTCAGAAAGGAATATGACAAGATGACCAATAACTGCTCTCCTTATAAATGTTTCTATAATTTTACAAGCTCAGACTAACCTAAATTCAAACTTATTATTATGGTTATGTTTATTGGACATCTCAAAAGTCATTCAATGCCCAGAAATACCGAATATAGAGTCTCCATGGTGACTGAAATGTCTTGGATGATTCTCATTTAAAGGAAGATGGATAGTAACCTTTTTTTAACAAATACAACTATAAAATCTAATAATGTATTAAACTTTACAAATATGCACCTATAGATACCACCTGTGTATAATTATAATTATCATACCTATATATTCATGTGTTTTCTTATAACATATAATTCCTATTCAATATAGCGTAAAGTGACATTGTTTTCTTCATTTACTGACTCATGATGTAATTGATTATAATATGCTGTGCCTAGAGTAGTTCTATAGTTGTATTCTTTATCAGTATGTTTATATTGATATTCCAGGTTTATTGTAAGGCATTTTCAGTTCATAAGTTTTGTTACACTGCATGGAGCTGCCAAATAATGTGCTTGCCAGGCTCTCACAGGCTGTCCTGCACGATGCTGCAGTTGTAGATGATGGAGTAGGCCCAGTACAGGCACAACGCCAGCTGCACCCAGCCCACCATCACCTCGCTGGTGTAGCGTAGCGGCTGGCAAATGGCAACATAGCAGTCCACCGATATCAGCAGGATGCTCCCCACCGACGACAAGATGAACACAAAGCCCAGGGTGTAGGACGCGGTGCACGCCCAATGGCCCGGAACCAGCAGGTTCTGATGTAGTGCTGGGCCGTCAGGGGCATCACCAACAGGCCGATGAGCAGGTCGGAGCAGGCCAGGGACAGCAGCACCAGGTTGGTGGGCTTGTGCAGCTGGCGGAAGTGGGAGATGGAGACGATGACCAGCAGGTTGAGCAACACGGTGAGGAGCGCCACAGAGGAAAGAGCGACGTACAGGAAGCTGGCCTGGGAGCGGGGACGCAGCGTCCGCCTGCAGGAGGTGTTGAGGAGCAGCAGGTAGCAGAGGTCCACCCCCACCCCAGCCACCGGGCTCCTCAGTAGGAGACAGGAGACATGGGTGAGAGGATAGGGAGCAAGGAGGTAGGGGGGAACGGAGGCCAGCCGAGACCAGGGGTGAAGGCCTGGCAGTCTGTGACAGAATCCCTCATTGTTACTACGATTTATACAGTATCTCACAAAAGTGAGTACACCCCTCACATTTTTGTAAATATTTGAGTGTATCTTTTCATGTGACAACACTGAAGAAATGACACTTTGCTACAATGTAAAGTAGTGAGTGTACAGCTTGTATAACAGTGTAAATTTGCTGTCCCCTCAAAATAACTCAACACACAGCCATTAATGTCTAAACTGCTGGCAACAAACGTGAGTACACCCTTAAGTGAAAATGTCCAAATTGGGCCCAAAGTGTCAATATTTCGTGTGGCCACCATCCTTTTCCAGCACTGCCTTAACCATGTTGGGCATGGAGTTCACCAGAGCTTCACAGGTTGCCACTGGAGTCCTCTTCCACTCCTCCATGACGACATCACAGAGCTGGTGGATGTTAGAGACCTTGCACTTCTCCACCTTCTGTTTGAGGATGCCCCACAGATGCTCAATAGGGTTTAGGTCTGAAGACATGCTTGGCCACTCCATCACCTTTACCCTCAGCTTCTTTAGCAAGGCAGTGGTCATCTTGGAGGTGTGTTTGGGATCGTTATCATGTTGTAATACTGCCCTGCAGCCCAGTCTCCGAAGGGAGGGGATCATGCTCTGCTTCAGTATGTCACAGTACATGTTGGCATTCATGGTTCGCTCAATGAACTGTAGCTCCCCAGTGCCAGCAGCACTTATGCAGCCCCAGATCATGACACTCCCACCACCATGCTTGACTGTTGGCAAGACACACTTGTCTTTGTACTCCTCATCTGGTTGCCGCCACACACACTTCACACCATTTGAACCAAATAAGTTTACCTTGGTCTCATCAGACCACAGGACATGGTTCCAGTAATCCGTGTCCTTAGTCTGCTTGTCTTCAGCAAACTGTTTGCGGGCTTTCTTGTGCATCATCTTTAGAAGAGGCTTCTTTCTGGGACGACAGCACTGACAGGCTGACCCCCACCCCTTCAACCTCTGCAGCAATGCTGGCAGCACTCATACGTCTATTTCCCAAAGACAACCTCTGGATATGACGCTGAGCACGTGCACTCAACGTCTTTGGCCGACCATGGCGAGGCCTGTTCTGAGTGGAACCTGTCCTGTTAAATCGCTGTATGGTCTTGGCCACCGTGCTGCAGCTCAGTTTCAGGGTCTTGGCAATCTTCTTATAGCCCAGGCCATCTTTATGTAGAGCAACAATTCTTTTTTTCAGAATATGTGCTGAATACATTTTTTGTAGTGTGCAGGCTAATAATCCTGAGTTTGAGCTTCATCCCCATTAAGTGCAAGACTTACAGTTCATGTAATTTATGATTATTTTTATGTTTAATACAATTTTAGTTTATGTGGTTTCTTGTTTGTTTCTTTATACATTTAGGTGTTTTTGACCATGAATGTTTTTTATAACCTTAATAATTAGATTATTGTAAATAATTAGATCGGGTTAGCTTTTAAAAGCTAACCCTTTTTAAGGTTTTTAAAGCTTTTACATGGCCTGCAGTAATCTGAAATACTATACCTTTTTTATAGTTATCTTTTTATATTTGCAACCAGATCAATGACTAAATAGCATAATTTCTACGTTGTGGTTTTGACAAACTCAAACTAAAGTTTTGTTCAAATTATACTTTCTTCACAAATGTTTAGTTTCTTCGTACTAGATTGTTTGAAATATCAATCATAATGTGCATTACACAACCGAAATAGGTCATTTGACACAATGGTGTAGTTCTGTCCATCCGCTACATGTGTCAGTGGAGAGAATAGCGGCGAGAGGACTGTCGAAAGAAGCTCTAAAATAATGAAGAGTGAATACTCTTTGGTGCATGCACACATTTGGCAAAGCAGGATATCGAAAATATCCTGTGTTTTGCCGTCAAGCGCTTCTTCAAAGTAATATTTTTAAGTATTTCGCTAATAATCAGTTTACCCGCCTGGACTACTTCGGATTATAGCAAGCAACAAATGCAGTCATATCGTTCGGTGTTGATTTGTTTTATAGATGTCCTCCACTCTATGTTCAGTGAATGAAATACGCAGAGCCCTTCATTCAGACAAAGAGTACGTGGCGTCAGTTTATAGAGTAACTTGCAGAAATGCCTCTGGAATGAAATCTAGCATGTACTGTATATGAGAGAAAAAAATAACTGATGACATGCCCGCAATGCCTGCAGGGAGTGGATACAAAGCGCTGCACACACACTGTCCCGCGGTCGCACATTGAAGCAACTCATAGGAAATACAGCTTAAGACACACTCATTCTTAAAGTACCGGTACTAATAAAATGAGGTATTGTACCGTTTAAAATGGGAAGGTATTGTGATATGGTTCCAGTATCGGTATACCATGCAACACTAATCTCTACTGTACCTGTTCACTGTATTATATTGTAATTTTGTAATACTAACTTACTATTGCAATACTGCACTCTAAATTCCACATACAACCTGCATAACAACTTTATCTTTATATTAAATGTCTTTCCTTTTTAGAGCTGGTTGACACAGGTGGACATTTTGCTACTTGGGTCATTTTCATGTGTTTAATCTTTAAACAGCTTTGCCAATGTTAATGTTTATTTTCCAATATTTACACATGTTCACACACCTTTAGGTGTAGATTTTGTAACTATTTAAACCTATGCATGTGTCATTATCTGGCTGCTTGTATGCAAATATGTTTCAGCCTGGGGATAGGCGTTATGCTAATCACCGTAAACTTATCAAAGGGATGTCGGGAGCAGCCAATAGCGATCTTGCCCTCATTTCCTCAACCTAATCAAGTTACTTCTAGTGTGCACGTGACAGTCTGCGGGCGGTTTTTGAGTGTGTGATGTATATATACAGTGCGGCATCCCTTACGAACATGCGGCGGCTCCAAAAGGACACAGATAACCACAACTCTTGGTGGGCATTGATTGGAAACATCACCCACCAAACCGTGTATTGATATTAGTGTCCAACGTCCCGAATGAGTTACCGCCATGGAACAAGTCAAGAGCAAATCAGAGAAGACCCACCCAGCGGCGACGGCGAATTGGTTCTCACTGGTTTTCTTCAGGTAAGTCAAAAACAATGTTTGAAATGGAAATGAGCCATATAACCACATCCTATTGTTAATAAGTGTTGATCGGTGCCTGTTAAGTTGTGAGAAAGTAGATTTAATTAGGTGTGTAGACATACAGGACTTGGACTACTTACACCATATCCATAGATACAGGACTTAGACCATAGACACATACAAAGGACTTGGACAACTTAAACCAATGACTTACAGGACTTAGACTACTTAGACCAAAGACATACAGGACTTGGACTATTTAGACCAGAGACATATAAACAGGACTTGGACTACTTCAACCATAGACACATATACAGGACTTGGACTAAGTTACTTAGACCATAGACATACATGACTTACGACTATCTGTAAAACGAAATCCTTTCAAATGACTCAGCATGACTGAGTCCTACAACTAGAGTTAAAACAATGTATAGCCTACACACATTGCATGCACACAGTTCCAGTAGTAGGTTACGATATGTTTAACCAGAAGTCTGACTCTTTAAAAGAGCGCATACCTGGCCTGTCTGAATTCTTTTTAATTTCAGAACAGCTTCCCACCAAACATTTTGATGACCATGATCCAGGTCATATGGACGTTGTCATAATGTGACCCAAACTCCAATTTGGCCGAATGTTCAATAAATCGAACTAGATAATATGTAAATTATTTATACAAGAAGAGACCCATATTCGGAACAGCAATTTGACCGCATGTTTAATCAATATAACTTGGTTATGTGGACATCATCATATAAAGTTGTATGGGTCTGAGATGAGTCAGAGCAAGATGTTCATAAAGCAGGCATTGTTTTAACTTTGACTAACAATAATTAGTTAACCTTAACGTATAAGGCAGTTTAAGTAAATGTGAGACTGAAGGAGGCTCCTTTCTTCTTTGTGGCTGTCATCCCCTTCTCTTCCTGTCAGGATGGGGTGAGCCAGATACAGAGAGGATTACAGCTTTAAGGGTTGACTTGGAGTCAGTTTAGCAAACAAGGTTAATCTCAGGGGCGGCAGAAGATGTAAATGAGTAATACATGTTTGTCACTCAGAATGTAGTCCTTCGTTGACTGTGCTTTTCCCACACTTATTATTTAATTCAAGTAGGCAACATAATGCTTATACTTCCTTTAAACCTACTGTACAATTATCCCATACTAACAGCAACGGAAAAGCATATATGCGAACTCCAAAGCAATGTTATAAACATGAAGCGTAACAGTGAACAGCCTTTTTGAATGGCTCTGGTTCATGAAGTAAATTTCCCATTCATTTTCTCCATTGACTTTTTAGAAAATCATTATATAAAGAGTTTTAATCATGTAACCAAGCAAATCATCCCATAAATTATTTGTGACCATAAAACATTTGATGTGGAGCAAAAATAAATTGGGAAAACGGAAAGAAAGGCAAAGGTACAAGAGTGTGTACATAATTATGTGAAAGAGTGAAGGAACTACTTATCCCATAAACCATCGCGATCGAAAAGGCCCTCTTATCTGTAATGTGAACCAAGTGCAGCTGCTTGGCTTGGTGTCATTCAATTATATTCACCTTGATCTTTCAATAGGGGATTCAAGTGTCAAAATTGTATATTGGGGTCTCAAGATATCTACCTGTTTGTGTTTCATCAAGTTTATATTGTCAACATTGCATCGTATTATTTTAATGTTTATGCAAACAAAAAGTGCATAGTGCTGATTTTTTGTGGGTTTCAATGTAAAACTTGGTGAAATGATTTCAGTGTGTGTATCAGTACTTTTTGAAAATGTTCAGCCCATTTTAACAATACTGCGATAATACTGATTACCATGATAATTTTTGTCATGATAATCCTGATATGAAATTGTCATACCGTTTCCTCTCTAATGTGTTTATGTGTAGTGTTTCATAGTGTATAGTATAGTGTTGTCATCGACATGGTACAGTGCTACGTTCCGGACTGCAATCACCGCTCGGGCGTCTATCAATGCCGGTTTAACAATCAACTATTATAGTTTTCACGTTATTTATACTTTTCTTATTATTCTTCACTCACTTTTTGTGAGTGATGCTAACACCTAAATTAGCTAACGTTATCTATCTTCTCTTACACCATTTCAGAATTTTCATAACATCGCGAATAAAACTTGTTTTTCTTAAAACTTTTCTTTAACTTGTGGCATCTACAGCAGCATATAACATTGTTTCACAATATTCTGGCTCGTGGCAAGTATACCTTGGATGGTTACGACATTATGGCTAATAATAAAAACCTCTACGCAGAATATGAATGGGATTTTCACTTCCGGAACCTCACCGTTACGCTCTATAAGCATTGCTTGATAATGGCACACGCATGCTACACGTCTTTAAATATAAAGTACACACGCTTACATTATAAATGAGCTGTTCTGGACTCACATGCTCAGCAGTTAAAGTAAAGAAAGCATTGCATGCTCTACTGCTCAGTGTTCCTGCAGTTGTGGCTGAAGACCAGAGCGCCCAGTGGATGTGTTGATACGTTGAGAAAAGTAGTTCCCTTAGTTCGACGATACTACATTATTATTTGTTAGTTTCTTAGTAGGGAGGTGAGAGACTATCAAGATACAAAATCGGTTGAATCTGGAAGTGCCATCGGACTTCCACAACTTTGGTCAAAATGTTGATAATTATGTGAATAGGTTGTGTTATAATATGACGTCCATTTAACGTCTTACCTTGACCTGACTAAATGTTTGGTGGTGCGTTTATTTGACTGTAAAACAGAAATATATTGTCCACATACTGATTCAACACACGGTCAAATTGGAGTCGAAAATGGGTCTCGTCCAGGTAAGGCCATGACGTTACGTGCGTCAGACCGCTGTGCTGAAACCAGTTTAAAAAAATGTTCGTATGGCATTGATTTTACAATGTTGGTATATCATTTACATATAATCTAGGTCGATATGTTCAACTTAGTTTTTTTTAACCTGTTTGTTTCCTCGCTGCTTAAAATATTTCCCTGACTTGTCCCTCTTTTTATTTACCTCAATCTTTATATTATAAGACCTATTGTTCCCTATTTTGTAAATCTAAGTACGTTTTTTTTTTTAAGATTGCCAAAGCATTGAGTGTATGGTTGTAACCTTTGTAAAAGGATTATGCCCCCATAAAAGACCACACTGGATAGTACACATCGGTAGCCAATAGGCTACTGTGATGTTATTCTCTCTAATCTCTATTCCATCGCCAGCTGGCTGGACCCCTTGTTTCGTATCGGTTACAAACGGTCCCTTGAAGAAGAGGACTTGTACAACGTTCTGCCGGAATACCGCTCGAAAACACTGGGGGAGACCTTGCAAAGGTGTGTGTTTGTGTGTGTGTTTGTGTGTGTGTGTGTGTGTGTGTAAAACTTTATTTTTTAACACCACATGTAAAAAATAAACAAAAGTATAACATTTGAAGTAGGCCTATAGCTTTTTTGCTAAGAAAAGCAGTTTCTAAACGTCGGCCATCTTGGTTCTAACTGCTAGCTGGGTTGATGGATCTCATTCCGTGCACAGGTGAATAAGCCCCATCTAACCCCATTCAACAGATACTGGGATGAAGAGTGTCTGAAGACTTCCAAAGACCTGAAGGAACCAAGCTACTCCAAAGCCATCATCCGTTGCCACTGGAAAACATTTTCAGTGCTAGGCATCTTCACATTAATTGAGGTAACTTATGCATTGCAGGCTGATTCATCACTTTTTACACCTAATTTCTACCAAACCGTTTGCTTGTTCATGTTGTATTTTACCCTGAAAAGAGATTCCTTTCTTTTTTGTTGATGCTGTCAAGTCTATTACTCTCGGACGCGAATATCAAAATCAACAGCTGTCCTCTTCACATCCTCACATCTACACACACCGTGACGTTATACTATGAGTGTCCGAGAAGCTTAACTCTCTCTTGGACACTGCAGTCAATCACTGCCCAGACAGATCTCTACACGTCCTCACACACCTCGCCATCTGTGACCCTTGTTCGGCACTTGACATCACGAAAAGACCGTTACCTGCGTTCGAAGCAGAGTGGAAAGTTTCGCGGAGACGGGCAAAAATAAAGTATTTTACTCCTTTTTTCTCTAAGTTACGGTCTTCTTTCAGGAACAGTGATACATTGGCATAGATAACTTTGTTGACCATCATATAAGAGATATTACCATGTTTCAAAACAAAACAAAAATGGTTTTAAATTCAATGGCTCTTTAAGTCTACAGTGAAATTCAACTGATTCACTTGAAACCCAAGCATACCTTCTACAAATGGCTAGCAATGAAATCTAAAAACACTCTTCTGGTGTTTTTATTCACTCCTAAATGCATAGGCTTTCCCCCCTAACCTTAACCATACCTTAACATAATAGTCTCTAGCCTTTTACCTAAACCCTGCCTAATACCTAAACATTACCATCTCTAACCTAATACCTAAACATAACCTTATACCTAAACATAGCCATATCTAGCCTAATACCTAAACCTAACAATCCATCATCAAATAGGCCGAATCTTGTTTTTATAAAGAAATTAATTGTATTAGCCAGATGTGATGGCTCGCGTTTGGCCACTCTTCCTGTTCACTTTAAATTGGACGCGATAAAGCTTGGGGCAAAGCATCGGACGGCTCGCATGCAGGTGGGGGTTTGCGGCGCGTGCAAGGGGTGGGACAAAAATTTAACCGAACTTCAGTTCACTTTATGCAAATGAGCATGGTGCACACCATGTGATTGGACAATCGACATTCAGTAGGATCTGGCAGGCTCGCGTTGAAGCGAAAGCGTCTGCTGAATGTAACGTAATGGATCGTCTGAACGTGACCATTATCTGCCCTCAGGAGGCAGTCAAGCTGGGCCAGCCGGTGCTGCTGGGGTACCTGTTGCGTTACTTTGAGAGCTACGACCCTAACGACCTCCATGGTTTACAACTGGCATACTACTACGCCCTCGGCATATGCATGTGCACCCTTCTGCTGGCGGTGATGCATCACCTGTTCTTCTTCAATACCGAGAAGGTGGGCATGAAGATACGGGTTGCCCTGTGTCACATGATCTACAAGAAGGTGAGCCTATTGGACGGGGCTGGGGGGAGTGGGTGTGGCTAGAAACGGGGTGTCGTTTACCTGCTGTTGGCTAGGAATTCTGGGATTGAGCTCAAGCTAAAGGTGACTTGAACGTTGGGGAGCGGTTTTGCAAGATTAATTATAATACAGTGAACTAAGGGTGAAACAGAGATGCTTTCTTTTCTTGCACATATTTCTGCCTGCGCTGGGCAAGATAAGACCTGTGTTTGTAACGGTTCAAGGTCATGGTTGGGTTACTTATTCATGGTGATACCCCTGAGTGTGTTAAGCATTAATGCTGTTCTTCTCTCCTTCCAGGCCTTATGTCTCAGCAACTCGGCCACAGGGAAAACGACCACCGGTCAGATCATCAACCTCCTCTCCAACGATGTTAACAAGTTTGACGACGTATGTGAAATCTCTGCCAAACAGCAGGATTAGGCCAAGACGTTAGCTTAAAGTGTAGCATAGATTTTTTAGTTGATTTAACGACACAATAGCTACAATAACTACTTCCATACAGTAAAAACCAGCCACAGACAGCTTGAGCAATCAAGATGCAGGGAATGCTAATCCACGACATAAAGCCTATAGGTAGACTGTGGACCCCGTTCACCCCTCATTCATTCCAGGGAAAGGTTCTCCCTGAATCTGGAAAGAAAAACAAATAAAGGTAGACTGAGGCCATCAGGGGATCGAACCCAGTACTGTTCGGCTTGGGATTTGAGCTGAACGCCAACACCCCACCAGTAGACTACCCCTTGTGTCTTTCCCACTTGAGCAACACACCCAGATATCTCTCTTGGCCTCGGCGTGTTAATCCTAATGGTGTGGCCAGTACCTGGCAGCCTGCCCACAACACAGTGTGGCTTATTCATGTCCCGGTTTACATTATAATTAGGGAGCTTGGCAACTAGTGTGGAATCTTTTGCTGGCCTGGTTCCTTGTTGGCGCCCGGGCACTGTTTTTAAAATTTGCCACTGATCGCATCCTGTCAAGGTTCACGTATTGGGACCTCCACATGTAATGCACCAGGCACACACACCTCCCATGCTGGGATATGGATGGAAGACTCGGGTATACACCCAGCCGAAAGGGTCTAGGTTAACACACCAATGGCCGCAGTCTTCCTTACCTGTAGGCATCCTTGAGCGTGATTTCTTAGCCCTCCTTTATGACATGTATCTACTAAATTCTCTGTGAAGTCTCTGCAAAAAGCACAGTTGCTAAATGCCCAAAAAGAAGTACGAGTCTTAAATGAGTCTTAAAGACTAATTTAAATAAGAACATGATACCACTCCATCCTCATTAAAAGACAACGGGCTGGACCACAGTTGGCTCCCAGCAGGTTGTTTAGCCATTCTGAACAATCCTGAAGGACTAAGCTGCATTCCAGTGCCCAGGCTTTCTCCCAAGCCATCCCTGCCAGATTTATTTGGAAATGTGTAATAGTACAGAAGTGACACAGACTCTGAATGCCTATTTCCCCTGAACAAGGCTGCTCGCAACCTACTTTAAAGAATAATAATTATTGCTGTCATTTTCTGAGACCGGTTCTTGGCCTAAACCCACTGATGATTGACTTTGATCTTTGACACGTTCATTATATCATAGGCCCTGACAAACAAAGTCACAACCTATGATATAATCTGTGAACCTTCTTCTCACTCACTCACTATTTAGTGGTCCTCTCTATCACCACAAGATGGTGCTCCTCATTTGTTTCTTCCTTTCCTGTCCAGATAACGTATTACCTGTACTACCTGTGGATTGCGCCTATCCAGGTAGTAGTGGTGGTCACCCTACTGTGGGCAGAAATTGGGCCCTCATCTTTGGCTGGCATTCTAGTCCTCCTACTTCTGATGCCCCTGCAAAGCCTGTTTGGGAGGCTGTTCTCCAAGTACAGGTAAGGTAATATACACGGGTGCTTTCAAACACTGAAGTGTGCGGAGACGGCGCTTTCTTGTGAAGTAGACTTCTGTACACTTGGGTAGTGCGTGATGTCACCATGTTATGTAGTTGTGCGAGGCGAGAGCGTGGCATGAACGTATAGCAACGGTTTGTATGTGTGTGTGTGTTTGTGTGCGTGTGATCCATGTGTGAGACCTGATAGCTGTAAGTTGTGTTTGGCTATCCTTTCAGTCAGCACAGCAAACCCTGGCTAAAGTTAATTGAATGAAGCCAACAATGTGTGTGTGTGTGTGTGTGTGTGTGTGTGTGTGTGTGTGTGTGTGTGTGTGTGTGTGTGTGTGTGTGTGTGTGTGTGTGTGTATGTGTGTGTGTGTGTGTGTGTTTGTGGGTCTGTCACAACTCACAAGCAGGTCATTGATTTTAATTAGTTCCCTTTCTTTGACCTTTTATTTATTTTCTCGGTTTGTCAATCATTAACTGTGTTTGTTATGCCAGGGTTATGACGGCCCTATAACTTCACAACTGAATACCTTCAAACAGTTCCCACTGTGAGTGCTTAGCAAAGTTGTTGTTTGTATGTGTCCTTTTTTGGTCCACGACCCGGTTTTTGGATCAGAAAATGATTGCGACCCCTAATAGCTTACATTTTTGTAACAAATATACACCCCTTTGGTGCCCTTACCCCAAGGTCATAAAGCCAACGTTAGTAAACCTTGTGAAAGTTACCCTATAAGAATCATGTACACCCATTGACGATGCTTGGTAAATCTCTGCCTGTCTCTTCCTATGATCATGCTCTATTAAATCAAATACTTTGCTGTCAAGAAGTGTCCTAAATGAAATACCTTTTCATCATTAATCATAGAGCACCTTTATTATATAAAAAGAAAAGTTGTGTGTTTAAAAACTGTACCTTTTGTTCTTCATCAAAATGTACGTGGAAGGTCATTGAAACGTTGCTATGCACAATAAATAATACATGTAGTATATGGGTCCATTGTTAGTGTTGGAATCTTTATGTATGCAGTTTATATGTCAATGTTATAATTTTCTAAAGATTTGTTATTATTACTTAATTGGAAAATAGAATTTGGAAATGGAAAATGTATCCCAATACTCGATGTATCGTCACACAATTAATAACATCTGCTCTTGCCATAACATTACGCGTTAACTATTTTATTTTATTATGCTACGGTTGGCAATTTAGAGAAACCAGTAAGGGCAGTCTACATTTTGAAAAGTTTCCAAATGAAAAATCGCACCCCTCCCTTCAGACCTCCATCCAAGCCACTCCCCTAAACATGTGCCTAACTCGTTAGCTTTATCATTGTGGGCTGAATCAAATGATTGAACGACTTATTACAGGCATGCCACACAGCCTTTATAAAAAGAATTGGTCATAACAACTATGACCAAATAATACTTGTAAAATAAATTGCCTACCCTACCTTGAGCTTTTATGACGTTTAATAAAGGGTATTGCATCTGCACACTAATACACATAATGTTAAGTATTTTTACCCACAATGCATTGTAGAAGCAGGACTGCAGTGCTCACGGACAGCAGGATTCGCACCATGAACGAAGTGGTGTCCGGCATGCGCATCATCAAGATGTACGCCTGGGAGAAGCCCTTTGCGTCTCTGGTTTCACGGTTCAGAGGGTAAGGAGGGGTTTTAACCACTTAAATGGCCCCAAATCGTACCCCCAGGTGTGAATTTGTCCACTTGTGGTGTGTATGTGTGTGTGTGTGTGTGTGTGTGTGTGTGTGCGTACTCCACCCAGATGTATGATGGGTAGACTTACACTTCAACGGTGGACTATACCAACTCTAGTCAGCTGGAGTTTGCTCCCTCTATCATACATTAAGCCCAACATATATTGTGTGCTAAGACGGTAGTGTGGAGAAAAGACGCGATGTGGTCTCTAAATCCCCCTGTTCCGCCGTAGGGAGGAGATCGCCAACTTGATGAAGAGCTCCATGCTGCGAGGCATCAACATTGCCTCCTTCTTCTCGACCAACAAGGTCATCATCTTCATCACCTTCACCATCTACGTGTTGCTGGGCAACACCATCACAGCCAGCCGCGTCTTCATCACCGCGTCACTGTACAGTACCACAGCCCTTACCGTCACACTCTTCTTCCCCAGGGCCATCGAGATGCTCTTTGAGAGTTATGTGAGCGTGCAACGGATCCAGGTGAGGGGGAGCGCACGTTTTTCTTCACCAGGTTTGAGGTGTATTGGCAATTAGGAGCATGACGAGTTGAAACACCTGTGGATGATTTCTGGGGTACTTCGAATATGCTCACATTTACTCAAGAGTCTGCTCAAGAGCTGACGTCTCAGAACATGCTTTGGAGAATAACAAAGCCCTCAGACAGTTATCAGTTGTTAAATATATATTTATATATATATGGGAATCAGAACAGACTTCCATCATCTATATGATAGGTTAGAGCAACCAATGACGTTTAAGTGTACAATGGCCATGGCTTGCTCTGCCCACTTAGTGTAAAAGAAAATCACGCGAGTGCATTTTAGGGTTAGTTTGGAGGCAGGCCTCCCCAATAAAGCAGATGCAGTCACCTGTGTAGGCAATTGTTTTTAAACCATTTGTAGTGTATTGATAAAAGGCACAACATGAATGGAGGAGCAGTGAATCAAACATACTATTTACTTCATATATTCTTTAGACTGATTCCACTGTGATCAAAGTCGGCTGGCCGTTGATGCTCTGTAGTAATGAATGAACAAGGAGAAGCATGTACATTCATGCTTAGATCCGACCCCAAACAAGCACATTTCTCTGGCATACAAACTTTGCGTCACCATGGGTGATGCTACACCTCCCTGTAGACCCATCTTTACAACCTGAGGTTGTAAAGATGGCCATAAATACAGAATGGCATCTGGGTTACTGGAGGGTAATGATAGCACTGTCAGGAGTGGTTAGCATTAGCTAACTGCTGTGGCCCTTGCTAGGCTAGGGTTCTGCCTAGCTGGAACCCATAGTACATTTTAATGGACTAAAGTCGCTGGCTCGCGGTAGCTACAGAGCAATACTAATGGTTGTAGCGACGACATTTGGTGGGTAGCGCTAATTTGGTTCTTAATCGGAACCCCGGATTTTATGAATCGATTTGAATTTTGATTTGTTTGCTGAATGACAGTAGGCGTGAATGATCAAAAATGTTGGCTTGTGAGGGGGGGACATAATGCATTACAGAAGTTGGGATGTATGATCTTTTTTAGACTAGGCTTTTGGTTAGTAAATAAGTTGTCCATTGTGCATAATGTACATCTCCTTACTCACGGTTTCTTTATTCATTTATTCATTAATGTATTCATTTATTAAAGTATACGTTTATTTATATGTGCTATTATTATTATTATTAATATTACTATTATTGTTATTATTATTATTATTTTGATTGAATCTGTTTGTCTGTTTTATTTTGGTAAATGGTAGACCTTCCTGATGCTGGAGGAATTGCCCAAGTGCAGCGATGTGGTCTGCCAGGAAAAGGATGCCTCTGTGAACATCCAGGACCTCGTCTGCTACTGGGACAAGGTCAGCAAAACATCTTGGTGTCAGTCTGAAGGGAAGGGTTAAACGTGCTGTAGGTAAGATTCCAGACTTGTACAGAGAGCGAGGAAGCAGAAGAGGGCAAGCTTTTGAAACCAAACAGCCAAAACGTCCCCTCCCTCTCTGCTCTCTCCCTCCCTACCTTTCTCAATCTTCTCAATGGTGGAACATTGTTGTGTTGTTTTGCATTTCAAACACATGTGATGGACTGGCAAGATCGATTCTGCAAACCAATCAGGTAAAGATGCCCTGATTGGTCAGAAATGAGCCGGGAACGCTCTCGAATCAAAATGGTCTCATACAGAGGCAGGCGCAGTCAACTAGGAACAGATATTCTAACTGAGAATTTTGCTCACTAATAGCTGACAGAAGTCTTGGCTATTTCTAACAAATTACACTCAAATTATAGCTGTAGCTTACTGCACCTTTTTAAGCATGTTGTCACATACATTTTAGGTAAAATATGCTATTTACTTAGTGCTTTGTTGATGATGGGTAAACAGTGAAAGAAATTAATTAAATAATGGAAAACATGGAAAATGTCCAAATTCATCAAATGTCCTGGAGAAGGCTAGAACTTCCATGGACAATTGGGTAATTCCACCCCACATTTCATGTTTTTTTGATAATATGTTTGGCTGCCACGAATGTTTCCTGTTGCACGCTCACCATTCATACCATTGACAAGGGTGTGGGGTTAGGTCTCTAATTCAAAGTTGTAATTGTCTGTCGAAAGTCCCGGGCCTGATTGCAAAGCTTTTCAGGAGATACTCGTATGAGATTTAAGTGAACACTCCACAAAAATATGTCACTCAATGAAACACTTATTTACATAACTTTTTATCGTAATCCTTACTTTGCAGACAGAAGTTAATTCCAACTGATAGCGTTAGCTAATATTAACGTTGTGCATCACAGGCCTGTCTGTCACCTTCCTCAATAATAAGGAATAATTTATCATATTTGAGCTACGTGCATACTATTTTGTATCCACGCTCCTGTAGTTAGGCGAATAATATTACTAATCATCACAAATCAGCCGGTAATAACCGCAGCTTAAACCTAAAAGCACCCTTTACATCTATTTATGTTTGGCCGCAATGATGGCGAGGGGTGGCTTCTGTCTTGCTTTTGGCAGCGTACTATATTTTAACGTCATCCATTTTGCACATGCATTAAACAATGCTGCCTCATAATATGTTATGGACGCTTAATTTTACAATCAGTGTATTTCAAATGACAGACTTTGGGTGGATGGGTGTGTTACGGTGGTACAGTATTGCATTAATTAATGATAGTTCCAGAATCGTGTCTGCCAACCTTCAACCCCTCCTCTTATTCCCCAGCCCCTTTCTTTACTATCTCCTCTGACAGTGTGTTTGTTTGTCTATCATGCTGCTCATTCGATAGAGGAATGGCTGCTACTAACAGTTCATATGATGAAATATGAACCTCCGTGAGCACAGAAAATAAGCTAAAAAGAGTTGGAACCTTGTATTGTTCATATCAGCCAATTATCCCCTCTTCTCGTCAAACTAGAAGTGTGACTTCACTTGTTTATCAAAGACTAATATGTAACTAATATATCAATATGTACTGTTCTCCTATCCTAACGCTCACAAAGCCCTGGCTCCAGTATCTATTTACTTATCTACCATAATTATCTAGTTATGCTAATTTACTCTGTGAAGTCAGAGACATGTCAATAAGGCTCAGGTAGGGGCTTATACATCTTGCACAAGGACAATGGGGATTGAACCCAGTTCCTTTCCGCCATCTAGTCATTTAGCAGATGCTGGATAACCCAGGGTATTTTGAGACGTGTCATTAAGGAGCAGGTAGGGGTTAGACATCTTGCTCAGGAAGTCGTGGATTGAAACCAGTACCTTTGGGTCGGGAGGACCAGCCCTGTCCCCCATGTCGGTGGCTGGTTCACACGGCCACACTGGTTATTTGGTGCATTGGCAAAATGAACGCACCCCAGTATAATGTGTTTTTTTAACAAAAGTACATCAAACAGCCATCATGTTATCTAGGGGTCTTCAGTGCGTTGTGCTCCGGGAGTGAATCGCTTACTAATGAAATTAAGGTGTTGACAGGTGCCTGTGTGTGTGTGTATGTGTGTGTGTGTTAACTCCCCTGTGCAGATCCAAGCTGCACCCTCACTCCAGAACGTCTCGTTGAATGTCACGGCGCAGCAGCTGGTGGCGGTGATTGGACCCGTGGGCGCCGGAAAGGTCAGGGGCCTTCCATCCATTCAGCTATTTGTGGGATTTCAGAATTTAGAATTTGTCCCTTTATCCTTTAGAATTTATGAAATCTTCCTTTTTTATGTATAATTTGGCCTTTTTCCTTAATAATTAAGGAACTTTTAATTTGTCCTCCTTAATCCCAATGCCTTATGAACAGGGCCTAAACTGAACACTGGCCTCCTGCTAATGGCTGATAGATTTGACCAATTGGCAGGTAATAAAAATCAGAGTTAGACATTAGAACCATTGCTTGGTAGGTAGATTATTCTACTGTGGCAGGTGGAGGACAAAATTAACAAAAGTAACAAAAGAAATTAACAAAAAAGTAACATTTTTACCTGCTTACGAACGCTATGACCACCACAAACCAGAAATGCTGCTGTAATTTGGCTTGGCAGGTTAGAGCGTTCTTCAAAAGGTTGTCAAGGAAACAGTGCAACCATAACAACCAAAACACATGTCCTTCCCTCCCCTCCCTCAGTCCTCCCTGCTGAGTGCCATCCTGCGGGAGCTGCCCCTCGACAAAGGGGTGCTCAAGGTGAAGGGTCAGCTGACCTACGCCTGCCAGCAGCCCTGGGTGTTCCCCGGGACCATCCGTAGCAACATCCTGTTCGGCAAAGAGCTAGACCCCGCCAAGTACGAGAAGGTGCTGCAGGCCTGCGCCCTGAAGAGGGTGAGTGGTCCCGCCTAGACCTTAACAACCAGACCTGATTGACCTGTTCCAACCTTGTTGCACCCTCAAGGACATTTCAAATCTAATAATTACAAGACTTCTCTTATGTACACACAGTGATGATGGAATTAATGCTCATCACAGCGGCCAAAGGATCCTTTAAAATCTGTTTGTTTACAAGCAAATGGGGCAACCAGTTTCCAAACTGCCATGTAAACCCATACCGGGTTTTGTTCCGGATTACCCAACCTAGGTAATCCCCGATCCTAATGCTGCATCATTTTTGATTATACTGTAACTGGGTTTCAGGCACTTTGTTAGAAATGAACACCAGGATTTAAATCAAAATAACATAATGTAGCGAGCAGCAAAGGAATAACCAGACGTGAGCCCAGATTGCTAGTGTTTCCAACTCCCGTGTCCCATTTACTGCACGACTACGAGAGTTGTCTTTATTTTAACAAAACATAGAACAATGAAACAACACACGATATATCCCGCGGTCATAAGTGCCTCGGTGCAGGTGTCGCTCCAGCCAACCCCACCTGTCACGAGGTGCAACCCCCCATCAAACACACTCATAATTGCGGCAGTGAACCAGAACTATGAGTCCAACTAGTTTGATAGTTCCGATAGCCGAACCGTCCCAGGAGTTCTTGCGGCAACCCAGAACACGGGCGACCACGGCTGTGATCGCCACAATAACAATATGTCAGGAGCAGGTTTTTCCTGGCTCAAAATGACGCTTTGTGGTAACTTTGTGTTGCAGCGAATGCAGTCAGTCCGGATTTACTGCCGCCGTCAACTCATCTCTGTGCATTTATATTACATATATATTTGTATATAGGAAGGTTACCTTGATTGAATATTTATGATCGTGGATCAGGATATCCTTGATCTGTAAATCCAGACTGCATGACTCACCCCTGGCCATCAACTGGATGAGGTTCAGTCAGCTCTTACACTACACCATGCTGCTCAGACCTGACTGGCTGGCTAGTACTGGCTAGTTATTCACTACTCATGAAAAATTACAATACATAGCTATTAGAATGAACTATAAAGATATAAATGTCTAATGCACATACTGTTACGTGGAA
The DNA here is from genome assembly GCA_026745465.1 of Lota lota. NCBI lineage: Eukaryota > Metazoa > Chordata > Actinopteri > Gadiformes > Lotidae > Lota > Lota lota. The sequence continues at coordinate 1,383,689 of JACYXH010000172.1, read as the reverse complement.
CAGAGCGAGGGGACCCAAGTGCTCGACACAGAGAGGCAGAGACCGTGGAGTGGTACAGGTGGAGTTTATTGTGAGCGAGTGACAGACAAGCCGGGGTTTAGGCAGGCAGTGGGTAGTCAGACGGGCAAAGGTTCGGCAACGGGCAAGCAGTCAGGCGGACAACTAAGGGAGAGAACGGGTTACGGGCAGGAACAGGGAAAGGAGAAGCACTCTAGAGCCGGAAACAAAGATACTAACATGAGTAGTGTAAACAACAAACTAGCGCCGGCTGCTAGGAGAACCATGGCTGAAATAGTGTGCGTAGATCGGCGATTGCTGGCCGGTGTGTAAACAAGGGGAATGAGGGAGCACGTGGAGTAGTGGATGGCGTGACAGTGGACGGTGTGACACATACAGACATTAACAAAGTAAAATACAGAAAGAAAAAGTGAGTGTAAAAATCTATTTGGTTTAATGTGTTGACCTTGCTACGTCCTCATCTTCCTACATACAAACTTCCTCCAAAAGGGCAATAGCCTACTTTTAGTTATCGAACAGGGAAACAACCTAAAAAACGAACGTCAAATGGATGGATGGATGTAGGATGGATGTAGAATGCACACCCACTTATCATAATCCCCCTCATCGGCGAACCACTCTTCGCTACACTATTTTACACTTGGATTAAAACTCCATAATAATTGAATCCCCTAAATACATAGGATATTTTGATGAAAGTACGAAGTACACGTTCATATTCACTTTAATGAGGATGAGGTTTGAATCCGTCAGTCTTTTTCACTGCCGCGACTCTTGCGTTGTAACTGATGCTAATAGTTGACACGATTTAGTTGGTTTGATTTCGCTCTCTTTTTCATGTCATTTATTCATTATGTTCCTGATATAAAAGTACGTTAATTTGCCTAACCTTTGCAGGTCTTTAGATTGTGATGGAAACACAGACAAGGGGCTGAAGGAACCTTTTAGTCCCTTTAAATGCAGTTCCTGGGACTAAAAGTGCTGGGTAATTTAGGTGGAAACGCGGCTATATGAGATGAGAAGTGTAAACATTTGTAAAAATTTGTAACAAATATCTTCGGTTCAATGGGCTTTGCCAATAATCAAGTTAATGTCATGCCTCATTTCACAAAGACCTACCTTTGCAGTTACGACAGACATAAATGTTTGTGGAGTTGCAAGTTATATCTTTATCCGGATAAAGTCGCTGAAGATGTACATAAACTAGGTGATACAATCTGTTCTACCCCTACCATCTGTCAAAGGTAGGGGTACCGTCTTCCACGGCTCTTGCATATATAAAGACAGTCTAGCGGTACCTGCTGGTAGGATGACCGAATTGCAGCAATAAATGGATGGACAATTTTTAAGGGTTTTTACAGGTTTTTTCTTGCGCGATTTCTCCAAGAATTGTTAGGCGGGTTAAAAACCCTTCAATGGCATTGAAGGGTGCTAAAAACTAGGCGACCCCTTGTCAAGTCCCAACAGTTTGTCAGTTCGCTTTAGATCGCTTTATTACGGATCGTACATTTCTGTTGAATATCCAATATCTTTCAAATGTTATGCACATCAAATACACTGTTGTTTCCATACTGGCATGTTAAACAGGCTCCAATATGCTAATCCCTCAAAAGGTGTTAATGATGCTGACCCAATATCCCGCCAAACCAGGATTTCAACTGTTTCTTTTCCTATGTCTGTCAACATACTGGCAGTCATGTAAAAAGGGGTGAAGTGTCAGTGTGTTGGGCTTTATGTTGGGTTCAGCTAGACTTCTTACGTCCTGATATGACGTCTTAAATGCGTATAAAGAAAGATGTATTTGTGTTTGTTCTGAAGTTCTTTTCCACTTGCTCCAGGACATGGAGCTGCTGCCAGACGGGGACCTGACTCTGATCGGGGACCGGGGAGCCACACTCAGTGGGGGGCAGAAGGCTCGCGTCAACCTGGCCAGGTGAGTCCGATGCTCACCTCACCTGAACCCTGCAGAGGTGAACCCAGGGGGCGGAGCTTAAAGGACTATACCATCCTGGATTGTCAAACCAATGTAACCATCTTTCCTGGCTTCACTAAAAAAGCTGTACAATTAGTCAAAATGGCCATGTCCTGATTCTGCTGAAGAGCATTTGGGGTGAGAGTGCTCTGGCCACAAATGTAAACAATAGCAATATTCCATTTTTAAACGTAATATTATACGTTTCTGAAAAAAACGCATTGCCATAGACAGGGTTGACTGCTATAGTACTGTAGTACCGCAGGTTTTACTGCTATAGTACTGTAGTACCACAGGGTTGACTGCTACAATACTGTAGTAACACAGGTTTTACTTATTTAGTACAGTAGTACCACAGTATCTGTATCACTAAAAATCGTCTTGGATTAAAGCATCTGCTAAATAGAGTATTAATTATGTGTGTGTGTGTGTGTGTGTGTGTGTGTGTGTGTGTGTGTGTGTGTGTGTGTGTGTGTTTGTGTGTGTGTGTGTGTGACAGAGCTGTGTATGAGGATGCTGACATCTATCTCCTTGATGACCCTCTCAGTGCCGTGGACGCAGAGGTCGGGAGGCACCTGTTTGAAAAGTAAACGACATCTGATACTATTATTAATAATAATCCAATATGAAATAAGAATCCCTCACTTCCTGTTGGATGATAGGTTTGTGGCTGGGTGGGGGGAGGGAGAGGAAAGTCCTGTATAGGAAGCTAAGCTTGTGCGAGGGGACGGCTGAATTATTAGCATTTTTACAGTCTAGTGTAACACACTGTTTTCTCTTACTCCCTATGAGCAGTGTACTTCAGTTAACCGTCCCTGGAGCTAGAAAAATGAGAACATGATAAGAAGAACAACAAAGACAGGGAGAACAAATATGGAGTTTTTTGTTGAAGAATTTGACAAAGCAATATCTGAAACAGGTAACTGAAATGGATATCGCTCCCCATGATGCATGCTCAGAAGCCACGCCCTCTCTCTCGCCAAGAACGCACCCCATTTCAGGCGTTTTGGCTTGAGATGAGAGCTTATTAAGGTTATTTGAGAAGGAGCTCTTGCCAGGCTACGTCTGCACACACAAAATACAGCTGTACGATATTAAATGGAGAATATAAAGTGTGCAGATGGATATATGTATTGACATTCCTGCTTGCTATAGTAATGTTTGCTCGTTTGCAAATGACTTCCTTAGGCCTGTAGTCAACCAATCCAAACCTTTGTCGGCTGTAATTCTACCTACTCGTTCTACCTAATCGATTGGTCTAAAGAAAATTTGCAAATTAGCTCTAGATTAACTAAATCGGGCACAGTGCACTGAGTTCACTCTGCCTGGTAGCCTAAATTTCATGTAAGTGCTGTGTGGAGGAAGTCGGTGGCTTTTGGATCCACTCTTGGTCAGAGTCCGACTCTGACACGGAGCGCCGAATCGGGCCCCGTCGCGTAGTCGAAAGGAGAACACACTTCGAAAGATTTGATTTTACATGCTCTGTGTTTAATATAGTGGGTCGCAATGGATGGCACGCATATTTTGGTTAGACAAGAGCATATTGACCAACCAATCGACCAACCATCCAGAAGGTGTCAGCCCTAGATTTCAGTCTTTTATACAGCGCACAATTGAAACAAAAGTAAACAAATTCAGACACTAGTCTGTGTGTGTGTGTGTGTTCTCTTCAGGTGTATCTGTGGTATTCTGAAGGACAAGGCCAGGATCCTGGTCACCCATCAGCTGCAGTACCTACAAGCTGCCGACCAGATCCTGGTTCTCAAGGAGGTCTGTACCTCCCCCTCCTCCTCCATCCAATCACAGGGCAGTCCAAACGTCATGTTCGCTGATGCATGGCAAAACAAGACCAAACACACTTAACTTAACTTACTCTGTCTGTTAGGGTTAGGTACTGAACCTCAACCCTTTAAGAAGGGGTGGGGAAAAAAATGACTCGTAATTTTTTTTAAGAAAACAAGTGTAAGACAAAACGTCAATGTAATCTTAGTGGAAACATTGTTTGATTATTGTTGATTCACATCAACTATGTTAAATTCTGTTCAGCCACTCTCATATAAAAAAACAATGGCAAACACGATTTGGTGGCTTGAGATGATTATGACGTGTTTACCTCCCTGACTGAAGGCAGGAACATCATCCTCAGGCACTAGCTACTAAGTAAGATAGATATATTACTGTGAACAACCGTACCAGTACCCAACGCTGCGACCGTCACACCTATCGCTTGTTATCAAAAGTATTTTTAAACAGAAATTTAAGTGAACTAGGCTGAATAGCATTTGGGTTTTGGGTTTACATTTAAAGTAAGAAAAGAAAGAAAAATCACAAAAACGTGATTTTGTTATTGGAACTGAAACCCAGATAGTGGTATTGTTGGTGTTAATGTAAAATGTGAAATGTTAGCCAAACCCTGTGGTGTCTCCATCTCAGGGTAATGTGGTGGCCCAGGGGGGGTACACAAAGCTGCAGAAGTCTGGACTGGACTTCACCTCTCTGCTGAAAAAGAAGGACAAAGAGGAGCAAAAGGCGATGTCGGAGGAGTTAGCACGCAACCGAACCGTCTCCAGCGCCTCCATGCCCACGGTCAACGATGAAGCAGACCAGCTGCCGGTAGGACGCTGACGCTTTCAATGCCAACACTGTCTCTGATGCTTACTTTGTCTCTTTGATGCTAACACTGTATATCTTGATGCTAATGGTGTTTGTCTCTGATGCTAACACTGTCTCTTTGATGCTAACACTATCTGTCACTCAGATGCTAACACTTTCAATGAGAACACGGTTTGTCTCTGATGCTAACACTGCTTACAAAGTAGTTTAGCTGCTACATGAAGGCCACTAGCTAAGCTGCTACATTAGTAACAGTGTTATTGTTTCATCTCTAAAGGCAGAACATACCCAAACAGCTGTGGAGGAGAGCCGTCTGCAGGGGACTATCGGGGTGGGCATGTACTACAAGTACATGCGCGCTGGAGCTAACGTCCTTATTCTGCTGTTGCTCTTTGTGGCCAACATCGCCTCTCATGTAAGCTAAATGCTTACTGCCGCACATGCATTTTGTATTCAATCTCTTGAGCCCAACTGGCATCCAAAAAAGTCTTGAAACAAGGAGTGTTGTTGAATTTGCCGAAAGCACATTCAGAATTGTTTCCTTTTCTTGTGTCAAGTTTCTGCATACATCATGAACACAATCTAGCGATTGGGAGCCGAGTAGTCAGTCGGTGGAGAATTGTCAGTAAAAACCCTTTTTATTTTGTATTGAAAACATTTAACAGGTGATACTTTGTTTGGTGATTTTTTTGTTTTTCCTCTTCTTCCATCTAGTTGGCCTACGTCCTTCAGGACTGGTGGTTGTCTTACTGGTAAATCTGAGCATTTATGTTTTTTGTAAGCCTACTACTTTAGGTCTAACAGCTCATTTGAATAAAAGTATAGCATTTAAGAACTTGAATAAATGATTACCTTAAAGATGAATAACTATTGATAAAAACTGGGATTGTAAGTAGCCATCTATTTGTATCTAGTCTCAACAGTCAGCATTAAAAGAGGCGTTACAAATGGGTTTAATTACCTTATTTTAATCAGGGTTGATAAGCAAAGCAGCCTGACCACCTCAATCCAGAATCACGGCAACAACACCAACATCACCGAAGAGTTTAGTGTGCCCTTTTACCTTGGAATCTACGGAGGTGAGGAAAAAAAAACACTGGTTTTCACAGCACAAACACGGCTAGCACACAGTTGGCTAATACACAATTGGCAAACACTGCTCGCTAAGACATTTTTTGTGATCCCTCATGTTCACTAGTCTGTCTAGTAACTTAGCAGACACTGAGATTAGTTGAGAGACCCTGAATTAAAAAGAAAACGCTGCTCATCGGGAGAGAAACCATGAATTGGTCCTTTTCACAGTAGGTAACACAGGTGTAGTGTAGCTCATGCCATTAATAATGGGTCCATTCAATTTAGGTACAGCAGTGCACCTCTATAGACACAAGCAGTCATTTAAATATACATTTTACCATCACACAAACAAAACCGACATAATGCTAAAATTACAGGAACAGGAAGTTACTTTACCCTACAAATGACGAGCTATGAAATGGTCCCAAGTGGTGTCCAGAAAGTGTACGGTTTTCAAACGCTGTGTAGTGCTTTACATAAAATGTTGTATTTTATCATTAGAATGTTTTGAAGATCAAAGGGACACTGTATTGCTGAAGCATATACATCAAAAAAAAATATTCAGTACCTCCACACCTTTTTTTTTAACGTATCTCCACAAGTGGCTCAGGGTCATTGCAAACGACTGGGAACCCCCTGCAGTAGAACGCTGTGCTGATGTTTTTACAGGTCTGACTGCAGCCACGCTACTTTTGGGGATTGTCAGGGCAATGTTCTTCTTCCATGTGCTGGTGAAGAGCACGGAGGCCCTGCACAGCCGCATGTTCGACGCCATACTGCGCGCACCCGTGCACTTCTTCGACGTCAACCCCATCGGTAGGAGAAGCCGGGTGTGAATCCCGCTGCTCACACCGCAGGACTTTGTTGTTATTATTCAAATCCGAATTGAGTGATTCACGTCTAGATGTATATCAAACATTTGTGTTAGATTGTTTTAATAATGGAAAACCAACATTGATCATAATGAAATGATGATATCTAATGATTATGCTGGTAAATGTACATTTCTTAAGCCTAATGTATTGGCGTGTGTATGCAGGTGATGTATATAGCGATAGATTAGGAAATACAGTAGTGATTCAATCCACATTTGCTTCAGTGAAATACAAAACAAATCAATCGCTGAAGAAAAAGAAACTAATACTTTTTATGATAGACGTTGGACATTTCTCAGAGAGTCTCGGACCTGACGGGGTTTTCTGCATTTGTTCCGTGTGGTTCAGGCAGGGTTCTGAACCGGTTCTCCAAGGACATCGGCCAGATGGACGTGTTGCTGCCTTTGACCTTTGTCGATGCCGTCCAGGTGCTGTTCAGAAACCGATTGCTTTGGACACCTTAACGTTATCGCCACCATTTGTCATTGAAACCCATAGGAAAATTGTTCTGGAACACGCACAAATAGCTGCTTTAGTTTGTGTAATGTCATTTCACACAGCAAAATGTATAATTATGCTGGTAAATTATTAGACGATGTACGGCCTATGAGCATATCTTTTTGCCTTCAAGGAAATATCCGGTGGATAGTTTTCAACATCACTTGTGGTACAAAAATATAGAGATGGGTAGATGAGGTTAAATGTAGTAAATGGATTTTCCCTGTTGTCTCTGGCAGATTTTACTGTATATGGTCGGTGTGATCGCGGTGGTGGCGTCAGTCGTTCCCTGGATCTTAATCCTGATCGTACCGCTCCTCGTGATCTTTGTGTTCCTCCGCCGCTACTTCCTGCAGACCTCCAGGGACATCAAGCGACTCGAGGGGACCAGTAAGCCCCCCCCAACACGCCTTGGGCTCTGCCATGCTAGCGCGGGCTCCGTGTCTTTATGCTAATGTTCCTCGGCGGTTCCCTTTTGATTTTCACAGCACTACCACAGGTAGCACACAGTTAGCTAGTACGGCTAGCACACAACTAGCTAAGACCTTTGTTGTGGCCCATCATGTTTACCAGTATATCTTGTCACTTGGCAGACGCTGCCATTGGTTGAGAGAACATGAAGTTAGAACCGTGGGTGTTCCAAAATGGAACTCTTGATGACCAAGTGCCACCGGGGTTTACTATATAAGTATCACATGATGTGAACCTCTGAGAGGGGATTTAGCATCCTGCCCTTTGTGGGGTCAACTTCCTGTTCTGTGTGCTCCTTCCTGCAGCTCGAAGTCCCGTGTTCTCCCACCTGTCCTCCTCGCTACAGGGCCTGTGGACCATCAGGGCCTTCAGAGCCGAGGAGCGCTTCCAGAGCATCTTTGACGCCCACCAGGACCTGCACTCAGGTGCCCCGCCCCTTTTCTCTTATGCCATGTAATTGCTGTATTTGAGCAGGATTGGCTGTGATTGACGTTAATTGGACACACTGGAAATCAAACAAAAGCATCATGTTACCGCTAAGCCCAGCCCCATTTAGTGACGTCTTGACTTTTTTTATTTCTTCCGTTATAGATTACGACCAAATTATAATATGAATACTTACTTTTTTCTTGGCTGCCACTTAAACAAAGACAAATGTTAGATCAAATTGGCCAAAGTGAACTCTCATGACTTTATTGGGGTGTTCTGTCCACTATTACTTTGCATCAAACCAAGGCTATAATACAAACCTTTGCATTCAGAGAGCTGGTACCTGTTCCTGACCACTTCCCGTTGGTTCGCCATGCGCCTGGAACTGTTGTGCGCCGTCTTTGTTATCATCCTCACATTTGCCTGCGTGGTGCTCCGAGATGGTAAGAAAGTTCTGCTCGTACTGCCTCCTGTGTTCTGGGCTCTATACCCCTTCTGAACCGCCAGGGTCTGGGTTCAATACACCTTCTGAACCTCAAGGGTTCTGGGCTCAATTCCCCTTCTGAACTTCCAGGGTTCCGGGTTCAATACCCCTTCTGAACCGCCAGGGTTCCAGGTTTAAGACGATCCTATTGGGATTGAATAACCTCAACACAAAAGCTATCAAAGCCCTCAAAACAATGGCCTGAGCGCTCTCAGTTTGTTTGGAGGCGTAACGTGTCATGGTTCTGTTCCTCTGTTAGACCTGGGTGCAGGGGATGTGGGGTTGGCTTTGTTTTATGCCATCTCTATCGTGGGGATGTTCCAATGGGGAATCCGGCAGTCAGCGGAAGTGGAGAACTTGGTAAGTCTGGGGTTAGTCTCACAATTCAGAGCCAGAGCTCAAATCTGGGTGTACTTTCGCTTCATATTTGTTTCGACCAATCATATTGCTCAAGGTGGGGATCTGTAAGTGCGTAATCTGCATACAAAAAGTTGCACAAAGTCGGCACACAATAGTAAACTGTAAAAAAGTGTCTGTAAAGGGTTCAACACCATGTAGAACGGCCACTGTAGCACTACACTGAAGTCCCCCTCTGACTTCAGTGTCAGAGTGTCAGAGGGGGCATTCACTCGTGCAAATGAGTTTTCTTCGATAGAATGACGAAAGAAGAAACAAGGCATAACTCCGCCCCTTTCAGTTTTCAGTTTCTTGCCCAGGCTCTGTGCCGTCCCCCCCAGAAGCTTAGCTGTGACATTTAAGGACTGCTGTATCCCTGCTTAGTCTTCGGTCAATAACCAATTAAGATGTGTTTGTGTTGACCTGTATTGTAAAGTTAATTTGGAGTATCCATCCAGATGTATGATGGATTGATCCAACTCAAGCCTACCAATTGGTACAGTCCAGTAGGTAGGTGACCGGTGGAGTTGAGTCATCTATCATTCATTTGGATGGACACTCCCAACTTGTGATTTTGCTACAAGTGGCTTGATTTGAAACGGCTAGCCACCCTCACATATAATACTGGGGCCCTTCTTGAGTTTACAACATAACTTTCTCTCTTAAGATGACCTCGGTGGAGCGAGTGATGCAGTACACAGAGCTGGAGAGCGAAGCACCATGGGAAACCGAGAAGCGTCCCCCGCCTGAATGGCCGAGCCAAGGCCTGGTGACCTTCGACGGGGTCAACTTCTCCTACAGCGACGACGGGCCGCTGGTCCTCCGTAACATGAACGCCACGTTCCTGCCCAGGGAGAAGGTCGGACATCTTGTTTTGACTACCGGCCACTCTGCAACATCCAGCGTTGACCCGCTTGAGATCTGGTGTTATTAGTTGTGCTCTCCGTGTGTCCTTCAGGTGGGCGTGGTGGGGAGAACCGGTGCTGGGAAGAGCTCCCTGGTGTCGGCCCTGTTCCGCCTGGCAGAACCCCAGGGGAAGATCTACGTTGACGGAGTGCTGACCTCCGAGATCGGCCTCCACGACCTGCGCCAGAAGATGTCCATTATTCCTCAGGTACTCCTCCTCCTTCTGGGAGGAGACGGCCAGCTCATAACATGCTTCTGGAGTGTCTGTTCCTGAGCTCTCCTCTTAATTGGTTCCCCAGGATCCTGTGCTTTTCACCGACACCATGAGGAAGAACCTGGACCCTTTCAGCCAGCACTCTGATGAAGAGCTCTGGAGCTCTCTGCAAGAGGCCAGTAGCCCTACTACCCCTGCACACACCGTTAACACACATGCTGTCTCCACACCAGTTACGCTCTGAACACACACACGCACACGTACACTGTCTACACACCAGTTACACTATGAATACACACGCACACACACACACACACACACACTATCTACCCACCTGTTACACTATTAACACACAAACACGCCTTCCACACACCAGTTACACTATTAACACACACACTGTGGTTCTGTGTATTAAAGGAAGTGGTTCCGTGTGTTGAAGGAAGTGGTTCCGTGTTGAAGGAAGTGGTTCCGTGTGTTGAAGTGGTTCTGTGTGTTCTCCGGGTGCAGGTGCAGCTGAAGTCTGTGGTGGAGGAGCTTCCCGGCAAGATGGAGACGATTCTGGCTGAGTCAGGCTCCAACTTCAGCGTGGGCCAGAGGCAGCTGGTATGCCTGGCCAGAGCCATCCTGAGGAAGAACCGCATACTCATCATCGACGAGGCCACGGCCAACGTGGACCCCAGGTACTGCCCCCAGATGGAGACTGCGCTTGTAGTAGTGTGTGTTGGACCAGCGGGGGGGTACTGTATTTGATTCGCTCTGATTTCTGGCTCCATGGTTGAGTTTGATTTCCCGCCATAGGACGGACGAGCTGATCCAGAGGACGATCCGGGAAAAGTTCAGAGATTGCACTGTGCTCACCATCGCTCACAGGATCAACACCATCATAGACAGCGACCGCATCCTGGTACGTGACCCTTTTCTCCTCTAGCAGCCACACCGTTTAACTCCTCCTCCCCTGCCACCTCACGCCTTCAGCTGTGCTTTAGTGTTCCTAACCTGTCGTTATGGAGCAGCTTTTGACCTGAGAGGCCACCGTGTGTCCAGGTGCTGGACGCGGGGGAGATCCAGGCCTACGGGGAGCCCTACACCCTCCTGCAGGACCCCGAGGGCATATTCTATAAGATGGTGCAGCAGACTGGCTACCCGGAGGCCGAGGACCTCTTGGCCTCCGCGAAGCAGGTGAGTCCTGGTGGTCCTCATTGAGACACTAATCAGACTCTCATCCCAACACACTAACTAGTGAGGACAATCAAAGCACACAATACAAATTAGAGTGAATACTAAAAGTGCAGCGGGACCTGGTTAGGAAATAAAACTTGCACTTTCGATTAATTCATTAGTATGTATATTAGGGCTAGGAGGAAAAATCGAATCGATTCTGAACTGATTCTGTGTTTTCATTATTGCAATCAGTTGATGTAACTTTTTCAAATATATAAAAACTACATAATCGTATACACACTTCATGCCATGATTTGCCACACCACCTTTCTTAGCGCACTGCGGACTGGAGTAGATCCGGAAATTAGCTCCCCTATGTACTGAATGGAGAATCAATTTTGAATCTGGAATCAGTTTGGATCGATACTCAATTTTTTAATCGAATCGTGACCCCAAGAATCCAAATGAAATCGTGACAAAACAAAAGATTCACACCCCTAATGTATTTGGGGCACATTTCCTAGAGATTTCTAAATTCCACAAGAAAGGTACAGCGCTATACCACTATACTAATAGGTGTGAGGCCGATGAGTTGTTCTGTCAATCATACATCTGGGTGGACACTCCCACGTGTGATGTCATCAGTGGATCGATTTTGAAATGGCTCATCATATGACTAATCCCCTTCACACCTGGTGGCAAAATATGGTCCTCATTAATCCCTAATTCTAGTGATTTACATATCATCAATGTCGGGAGGAAACCTTGCGTCTCTTGAATTGGTCTGTCTTTTCTTTTTCATAAATTAATGATTGTTGGTCACCCTTCAGGTCTGTATGAGGGTTTTACAAATATTTAACCAATGAAAAGTATTGAAAAAGAGCTTGTCCATATCTTACCATATGTAAAGACACATTATCAATTTCAATGACGCGGTGTTCAATTCAACATGTTTTTTTAAACAAACTGACAAAAATAACTGCAGAGTTGAGTGCTCTGATGGGGATTGGGTTACACATATTGATATGGTGACACAACGCCACATTTTCAGTGGAGCCCCTGGATTGGTTCCTTCACTAGAGCCCAAAAGAAAGTAACGCTTACATTTCAAAATCTCTCCCCCTCTTGCTCCCAGGCCTACGAGAACAAGAGTCGCCCCAGCAACAAACACAGCAGTGCCACCAACGGCAACCTGGTGATCCACGAGACTGCCATGTAAAAAACTCTCACCCTGTCCCTGTCCCTGCCTTCATGCCAGAGTGGCAGTGCGTCAGTATAAATACATGTATTTATTTACTTCATCAAGGTGTTGTTGTTTCACAAAATGATTTCAGAGCTAGCTGGCTTTCTTTACTTAAATATTTTCTTATTTATGTTCAGTGCCTTGCTGTTATTCTAATCTCGATCTCAGTTGAGGTAAAATCTTTCATCATTATTTGTTCAGGTTTCTCAAATGTTCCTAATGAATGTAGTAGGAAAGCTAAGCCATGTCACTGTCAACGAAAAAGCCTCTCCTACCCATTTGTATTGTTATTGAGAGCGAGAGAGAGGGCTGCCCCCAATTTACTACTGCTGTCCAGAATGCAGGGTGAATGTATTTTTTGTGTGTTCATCGAAGCAGTTGTATACTTGTCTTTTCCAATGGCTTTTTTTTTTATTCCTTGTCTTAGCATCCTGTCTAGAATCCTGTATAATCAGAACAATCCCAACAATCTATAGGTAAAGTGGCTGGCCCAAATACATAATTTCAAGCTTCAGATATTGGTTAGGTTTCCAAACGAATATCTGAATATTTTGTGAAAAGAAAGAGAGAAAGTCCATTCATAGTGCCTATCTTTTACTGCCTTTAAACGTAGCAGGCGGAGACCACTGCTGCAGAATCTAGTTTTTATCAACTGATCATTTTCTTAAGTGGTTCAATTGGTAAAAAAAAATGTGTTCTTTTAATAACGCAAAATAACAAAAAAAAGACAATATCACGTCAGTGGCTTTCGGATCCAAGTTTGAATTGATTACGGCAGAGTTTCAATGCAGCCTAAAAGTGTCCGAACGCACACGGTTTCTAGTAGGCCTACTTCCAATTATCACAAAATAAATGGGTGGTTAAAAAGTTGTGAAAGGTTTTGAATACATTTCACGGCAGGACTAGTGCTATTTACCCGGTGAGAAATAACATAGGCGCTATTGTGGGGGACGTATTGCCATAAAAGGAAAATCATTACTAGATTTTTGGTGTCTTTTGGACTTGTTTGAACATTGAAAAAGCTGCTAAATACCTTCATTATTAAAATCCTTCTAAAACACTAAGGAGTGATCATTCGGTCATCCCATATTTGGTTCTGATATTCTGATGGCTGCCATTACCTCAACTGAAGCATTGACATGAAGCATTCTCAGACGTCTAGCGCCCTTACATATATATTTTATCACTGGGATATTCAGACGAAATGTAACCTAGCCTTCTACCCGCAGTCCCCAAATATGCATAGACATTAAATACTGAACGCCAATTACTGAATTGAAATTCAATACCTACCTAACGAAAGAATATCTCGGGCTCAGCCCTATAAATTATAGGGTGGGGTTGTAATCCTATTGACCACTTTTATATGAATGAGGGCATTCAACTCTACTCAAGTGATGTTTGGAGGCTCTAGCCAAACAGGAAGTGATGGAATTGGTGGGGATGGGGTCTTTTTTGTATAAAAGAGGGCCTAAAGGACATACAAGACAAATGTAAACCCAACATGTTGCTATAAATCCATCTAAATTCAGAGACCAGATAGAAACATGGCCATTAGAACTTTCAGGGGGAACCATGCTCTGTGAAAATCTCGAGACTCAGCAAAAAGGAGGACCCTAACTCTATACTGCGGACCCAGCCCCCGTGGTCCGAGAGGGCCAAGGTTAGGTGTGGGGGTCTCAGTCAGGCCCTGGAATAATGTCGTCAAGTCTCAGGACGGTAGGACCTTCCTATCTCCAAAACGGCGTGTACACTACATTCTGATCAACTAGGTCTCATGGGCCACACTTCTGAGAGGCTCTGTCAAAAAACAAGCCTGTTTGGACAAACTGTCTTTCTGCAAGCGCTAGAAATCAAAATCTCGGATATGTCGTTCCCGGGACCGACGGGAACTGGTGTTAATTTTGGCATCTCTAGCCATCCCGAAAGGGCAGGACAAGGGGCATGACCGCCAACTGAAGAGTAAATGGGCATAAACAGCGGGCAGTTTCCAGTTCCCCATTTTCGGTAGGATGGAGATGGAAATTTGTGCCTTAAGACGTGTAAACACAGCTGGACTTTGCTCATAACTTTTTTTGTTATGGAATAGAGGTCTGATTCTCAGATATGCATGTTGGGTAGGGTGTAGGTCTGGGAAGAATTTCAGCACAAAATCTTGCAAGCGAGCCGCTGGGTGAGGCGCCACAAGATGTATTTGCTGAGGCTTTGTGAGTAACTTCCTGTAGGGCTACTCATTCATTTAATTTAATTTCTTGCTATTCTTAAGTAATTAAAAACAATTGATTTATTAATTAATATATATTTTTTATTCCGTTTTTTCTAGATTTCTTTTTCACCTTGTTACGACTCCAAAATATTACTAGCTACGTCTAGGGGTTGTAGGGGAGCTGCAACAAATAGATTGTGTATGCCAAGCTAGTTGTAGAGGGGGAGAACTAAACACAAGCCACAGACCAACATAACTGAAGTGCAAGGACTTATTTAACTGAGATTTTACAGGAGATCACTCTACACAAAAAGGGAAACATCCTTACTTTTACCTAACTCTGGAGTAGCAAAACACTTGGGTTGATACATATTACTTTCTCCTTACTACATTACTACATGTCCTTCAAATTATTATTTTTTTTACAAATGATTTACAATCTTTGTTGGGTAGTAGTACAAGTAGGTTTAAGTGCGCATGTGCAATTATTTCCCACATCTACTTACTTACAGATTATGTTATGAGATTGGGAATGAGAAGAACCAGGACATGTTACATAATGCTTTTATGGATGACTTGAAATGGCATGACTGCAAAATTCTACGTGTTTGAAGGTGAAAGAAATGCCATATATGTGCAGTGTTCATGTAATGCATCTATTACTTACATTAGTTTGTTTCTATACCATATGGAAAGACACACATGAAGATGATTGAAAAACAATCAATAGCATTAACATATATTGTTAGATCTAAAGATTCAGATACACTGAAGTAATAATATTGTTTAGTCCTTTTCCTAAGAATATTGGTATTTATCAACAACTTTGTCTCCAACATCCTTTCCCTCCTCCTCGTCCTCCTGCATATTATATATTTACAATTAAACTTGGGTGGGCAGCAGGGGCGTTTGCTTTGTGTTAAGAGCCATTCTTCAAGCAAAGGCTCCAAAGGCCTTTTTGCGCCTATCATTGACACCAATAACAGACTGGCATATTCCTTTAAGGTTCAGTCTGTCCAGTTCTCCTGGTGCACGTGACACATGGCCACATTATTCAGCCAGATGACCAATGCCTTACTAAAGCTTCCACCTGACTGAAGAGACCTCTGGCACCATTTCCCGAATAATGCTAGCAACATCTGAGCTTGTTTGATAAGAGTAATCAGCCCCAAATATGGCCTGCACCTGCAGTAGTCTTGAATTCAATTCAGGGTACCCTTCTACCACCATGTCTATGTCTCTGCATAGCAGCACATTTTCAAGCTGCTGCAGCTTGTGGAATCCAGCTTGATCAAACCTTTCTATGAATTGAGTATTCACTGTGTCCAAGGCGTTGCAGAATTGGGCTCTTTACAAAGACTGGGCATCTGGATGGATATGGGTTGCAGCCTGACCAGTGAAACGCTTTGTAGGTTTGTGGATAAGAGGATCTGAATAGCTTGTAGGTCCAACTTTGTTGCCATAGCAGTTGCTTTTCAAACAAAAACATCAAAATGCTTGTTTGTCCTGCATGATTCTTTTGACATGGTCCACAGCCTCCAACACGCCTGAAACGGTATGTTTTCTCAGCTGCAAGGAGGTGTTCAGGCACTCCAAATCCCCCATCATGTCTTCAGCCATTTCAAGGCCAAGCATAATGTTCCATGAAGACCATTGGCCTTAGTTGAAATGTCAGATGAGCTGCATGCTGCCATTTCTTCAAGGGCTGTCAGCACTGACTCATACTGGCTGAGAACTGAACAGATGGCAGGGGTGCGAACAGTCCACCTGGTGGGACAGAGAGGTTTCAATGAGGTGCAACCATGCTCTGATTTTGTGATTTCCTGGAAAATCACCTTGAACTTGCACCAGACCCATTTCATCTCTTACCAGAGAAGAGGCTACACAGGCAGCCTGCGTAACTAAGTTCACGCAGTGTGGACCACACTGACAATACATAGCCAGCGGTTGGTGTTTCCTTAAAATGGCTTGCACCCCCTGTAATCGTCCAGCCATGTTTGCGGCACCGTCATAGGTTTGTCCTCGAAGTTGAGACAGAGGAAGGCCTAGACGCATCATCACATCACATGCCATCTTGGCTATATTTTGCCATGTCATTGATGACACTTAGTAGAGTCTCAGGAATTCTTCCTTTGGTTTTAGATCTGCATCTACAAAGCGGAAACATATTGATTCCTGCTCAACTCCTGATATATCCTGGGTGCCATCAACGATAAGTGTGAACTGGACCACTGGCATTGATGGTATTTCCGACACAATTTATTTGAGGATTGTATTGCCAAACAGCTTCAAAATTGTATTTTGTATTTGGGGACTGGCGAAATCAATGTGACCGTTCACACAATCAATTATTTCCAAAAATTACTTTCAGGTTTATCTTCCTCATAATTGATTGATGGTTACATTTTAAACATTTTAGCAGTGAGTGTCCTTTTGTTAACAGGAAAGAGAGAGAGCTCACTTGAAGTTTACAAAGAGATGTAACGTGATGTAACCCGATTATGCACTTCGCAAACCCTGTCACAACACAAGCTTTTTATTAACCTTAGAATTAGACACAGCCTTTCATTCAATGGTGAAGATCCATCACTGCTTTGACCTTCAGCGTGCTAAAATGCAAATTACACCCGCCAAATAGCCAATCAGGTAACCCACTCCGAACAACAAGGTACACGCACTCTAATCATATTTTCCACGCTGGCCACAAACTCTGGCTTGCTAGCTAACTAGCCAAACTGCTCAAACAGTTGACAACGTTCGCCACAGTGCTATAGATATTCCAACGTGATCTCACAATGAATATTCATAAAGTTAATTACTTAATAGATTGAAGACATCACTCACACTCCTTTTTTATTTTATTTTAAATGTAGGGGGTTTGGACGTGTCTGCTAAGCTGCTGGCTGGCTGTTTGAATCAGTTCGAGCGCAAAAAGAGAGGAGAGGGGAGGGGGAGTTGGAAGGCAGAATGGGAGCTTGAGCGGGCGCTGTTTCCGCTTTTCCTAGTGCGTGTAGTTTCATTTTTTATATATATAACGTTTATTTTTGGACTATAAAGAGTGGTGGGGTCTAATACTACCCTCTGAGCATAGCTGTCAGCATAGCACAAACAAATAAAAAATATATAATCAATTTATTGTGTGGGGGAGGTAATTTTCTTGCTTTGTTGAGGGATTAAGAACTGGCGACTGGGTTGCCATGCAGGCCATACTACAGCATTCAGAAAATGTGACTCATGCACTCTTTCTCTTATTGCAACTAGTTTTTGGTCTCAGATTGTTATCTCTTACCAGTTTCCTTCTTGCCCAGGTGCACAGATTGGAGTGACTTCCTGATTTGACAATATCTGTATTGCATGATTCTTTTTTCATTGCTTGAAGATATGGTGGACTGTCATGTGGTTCGGAGACTCAAACAATGTTTTGTACAGTTCTCCTCATATCTGCTTTGCTATAACTTCATCTCTTACTTCTGTTCTGGTCATTATGATTGAGTCTTTGCCTCAGCTTTCATTAACTAACTGAGGGACCTCTGTAAATCAGGTGTATCTGATTGTTTATTCTGAACCATTATTTTTAACACTACAATAGACCACTCAACTAATTAGAGTTGCTTCTGAATATATCATTGAGTGCCTAATTAGACTGAGGTTAGTCAAAGTGAAAGGGGTTGACTACTTTTGCAAACAGCATATTCCATTGTGTGGTGTAAAACTAATGTTACTTACTAGTAATTCATTAAAAGTATTATTGGTGTAAATTAAAATAGCATATATAGAAAAATATGAAACTATATATAAATTGTTGTCCACTGGATAAGTGATTTAGTAGGGGGGTTGAACATTTTTGTGAGGCACTGTATGCATGTCCCATTCTCATTAGGGGGTGAGGCCCCCTAAAGGTCTGATCCTAGAATCTACCCTGTGCCACAACACGTGATGAATCCTTTATCAGTGCATTCATCAGTACATCAGTCATTATTATCTCCTCATTAATGATGTACTGAAAAAAGATAACAGAGAGAGAGAGATCTCATTAGAGTTACTTAAGCATCCAACATAAACAATGAACCATAGAATACTTAAAAATATATATTTTCACAATAAACAAATACAATAAATGTACATAAAGAAAATAACATATAAATACAAGGGCAGGAGAGGGACAGGAACCCAACAGGCCTTATAAGACTCCCTCCCCTCATAGCGACATGTTCTGTTCTAACAGGACAAATGTTTTTTTTTATTTCATTGGCTCAAACTAACCTAGGTTAAGACAGACTATTGACAGACTAAGATCAATTCAATGCCCAAAAATAAAGAATGCAAAGTTTCTATTTTTACTCAACTTTCTTGGACGATTCTCTGTTACAGGAAGACCGATGATAACTCTTTTTTTTTGCAAGCCAGTAAAAAATATCAAAAAGACAATACAACTCCAGAAACTTATAATGGACACCAGACAACATATTATATTTTAAAATTCTAGAATGTAGAATGTTTGAACACATACATTCAATAGCGAACTTTACTTACACAAACGTCACAGCACATGCTATTAAAGCAAGACAAAGACAATACAAATACAACTATAACAATGGAATAAGTTATTAAACTTTACATATCTTTTTACTAATCTATCTACAACTCTACTTATCAATTATAATTATTATACCTGTTCATTCATATTTGTTTTTTTCTTTTTCATAATATTGAATTGCTATTCATTATAGCATAAGGTGACAACATTCTCATGATTCATGATGTAATTGATTATAATGGGCTGCATCTAGAATTGTCAGTAAGTTTATCCAGACATTTTAAGGAATTCTCAGTTTACGAGTTATCTTTGACAATGCAAGGAGCCGAGAAATAGACTTTCTGAAAAGAAAGAACGTTTTCCTTTGTCCCTTAACCTCTGAAACACCTCAGATCCAATCTGTCAGTGCATCTTAGAATAAGTTGGCCTGGCAGGAGTCTGACTGCAGTATCTGCAGGGTGACAATAAGTCTGATGGACTTCCTGAACCAGGGATAGAAGAAGGCGTACATGAGCGGGTTCAGGCAGGAGTTGAAGTACAGCAGCCAGGCCACCCCGGACCCGACTGCAACATTTTCGGACATGGCCTGCCCCGCAAACGACGGGTAGAAGTAGGGACAGAAGCACGCGAGGAAGACCACCACCACCACTCCCAGCGTCACCGCAGCCTTCAGCTCCGACCTCCTGGCCACCGTCCCCGCCACCCGGGACGACCTCATCTGCCGTGTCTGGGACAGCGCGGCGGCGAACACACGGGCGTAAAGCACCACCACGACGGACACGGGCACCAAGAAGGTGACCAGCAGGTCCACCACCCCTACCACCACCCCTAGCACCACCACGCAGTCCCCGTGGCACATGCTGTGCTTGCCAGGCTCTCGCAGGCTGTCCTGCACGATGCTGCAGTTGTAGAGGACTGCGCAGGCCCAGCACAGGCACACCGCCAGCTGCACCCGGCCCACCGTCACCTCGCTGGTGTAGCGTAGCGGCTGGCAGATGGCAACGTAGCGGTCCACTGATATCAGCAGGATGTTCCCCACCGATGTCGAGGTCAGCACAAAGCCCAGGGTGTAGGACGCGGTGCATGCCCAATGTCCCAGGTACCAGCAGGTTCTGATGAAGTGCTGGGCCGTCAGGGGCATCACCAACAGGCCGATGAGCAGGTCGGAGCAGGCCAAGGACAGCAGCACCAGGTTGGTGGGCGTGTGCAGCTGGCGGAAGTGGGAGATGGAGATGATGACCAGCAGGTTGAGCAACACGGTGAGTAGCGCCACGGAGGAGAACAGGACGTACAGGAAGCTGGCCTGGGAGCGGGGACGCAGCGTCCGCCTGCAGGAGGTGTTGAGGAGCAGGGGGTAGCAGAGGTCCACCCCCACCCCAGCCACCGGGCTCCTCAGTAGGGGAGACATGGGTGAGAGGATAGGGAGCAAGGAGGTAAGGGAGCCAACGTGCAGAGGATGTAGGGAGGAACGGAGGCCAGCTGAGACCAGGGGTGAAGCCCTGGCGGCGTCTGTGACAGAATCCCTCATTGATACTACGATTTATATCTCTACCTCCCTGTGATACTCATCAACCCCTCCCTACCCCTAAACACACACTTACTAACCCCTCCTTTCTCCCTCTCCATGTCAGTGTTTTTTTCATCTTCATCTTTCTGCTCTCCTCTCTTCATCCTCTTCCTCTCTTCTAACTTCTCTATGTGTCCAACCAGGGCAGAGGAGCATAGGAGCATGGGCCAATCGTTGGCCAGCGATGGCAGGGATGTGTGCCAACACTGAGGGATGAGTGATTTGTCCATAATAATAGTTTTGATTGATTACACAATTGTACATATCTTAGTATCTCAGTAATAGTATATTATAATTGTGTTAAGTTCCTTGTGCCGTGTACTGCAATTGTGGGGCCTACAACTACTTATAGATTATTCACTATACTGATGTTAG
Source organism: Lota lota (assembly GCA_026745465.1). Lineage (NCBI taxonomy): Eukaryota > Metazoa > Chordata > Actinopteri > Gadiformes > Lotidae > Lota > Lota lota. The sequence goes on along the minus strand of JACYXH010000172.1, from coordinate 1,362,650 downwards.
TTTAGAACATCACAAAGAAATGAACGTGGCCTTACAACAAATGTTTCAACAAACTCCACAAGATTAACATATTCGGATCCTCTGTAAATCTCAACTTTGATGATTAAATAGAACATGGCTTAGCACTTTGTCAGAAACATTATTTCTGACAATTTTCAGAAATAATGAATAGGTGTATATCTCTATTACCATGTAGACCTATTTAATTCACACTTGGAAGGCCCATGTAAACTGCATATTCACAATAGATATGTTCATTAGTATATGCACGATGAAAGAGGTCAGAGGTGATAAATAGGTATTTTACTGAGTTGCTGCTTGCTTTCACAAGCAATGGCTTTTTTGGAAAATGTGTTCCCGGTTTTGGGACATGGTGGCTACCGCTAGCATAGCTATGTAGCTTCCAGGTGAAGCATCTCAAGCTGCTTGTCCAGTTAACACAACGCTCCTTAGTCCATCTGAACAGCCCAATAAGCTTGGACTCATTCAGATACATTTACCTATTCAACCAAACTTTATTAATATGTTTGTTCCATTGCGATCCTTTTCTTTCTACATCAGGCCATACTTCCACACTTAAACAAATCTTTGTTGAACATCAGGTCAGGATTTGGTTTAGACATGACATCATTCTATTTACTTAGAAATAACACACACACACACACACGTGAACGGACGGACGGAAAAACAGGTGCATCACGTGGGCTTGTCCACAAAGGAATTCGCTGGCACCTCGTCGTTCTACTGGAAGTGTTCTGGGCCACAGAGGAGTATGTGCCACTTAGAGGTGTTACCATAACATGCTACACACAACACATGATGAAACCTTCATCAGCACATAATGTCATAATTATCTCCTCATTAATGATGAAGTGAAAAGAGTAAAAGCAAAAGAGATCTCTTTAAAGTTAGTTAAGATACCAACGTAAACAACGAACCACACAAAGGACAATACAGTTCTTTTCTTTATTTATTTGCACAATCAACGATACAATAAAAGTAGATCTTAAAAATAACAAAGAAATACAAGAACAGGACAGGGACAGAAACCCAACAGGCCTTAAAAGACTTCCCTCAAAGCAGCAGGTTCTGTTTTAAATGGGATATGACCAGACGACCAATCATTGCTCTCCTTACAAATGTTTCTATAATTTCCTTTACTCAAACTAACCTAGGTTCAGACAGACTATTTGAAAGCCCAAAGGTCATTCAATGCCCAGAATTAAAGAATGTACAGTCTATGGTTACTAAACTGTATTGGGCGTTTGTCTTTTACAGGAAGATGGATTTTATTTTTTTATTTTTTTACAAAGCCAGTATATACATTAAAGACAATACACACCAGATGCTAATGAAATGCCCACAACACAAAATAGAATATTTTCAAATTGTACAATGTACAATGTTTGTACTTTATTGAAAACATATATTCAATATTAAACTTGAATTACACAATATTCATTTCACATTCTATTAAAGCTATACATTTAAATAAAACTAAACAAATCTTATCATTTATTAAACTTTTAAAATATGCACATCTGTGTATCTATTATAATTCTCATACCTATCCATTCATGTGCTTTCTTTTCTTATTCGTAATATCTAATTGCTATTCAATATAGTGTAAGGTGACATATTTCTGTTTCAATTTACTTAATTTGTCTAGAGTAGTTATATAATTTATTCTACCTCAGTATGTTTATATTGATATTCAAGGTTTATTTTAAGGCATTTTCAGTTCATAAGTTATCTGTTACACTGCAGGGAGCCAAGAAATAATATACAAGCAATTCATAAAGAAAGACATTCTGATGAGAAAAACAGGTTTTCCTTTATCCCTTAACCTCTGAAACACATCAAATCCAATCTGTCAGTGCAGCTTAGAATATGTTGGCCTGGCAGGAGTCTGACTGCAGTATCTGCAGGGTGACAATGAGTCTGATGGCCTTCCTGAACCAGGGGTAGAAGAAGGCGTACATGAGCGGGTTCAGGCAGGAGTTGAAGTACAGCAGCCAGGCCACTCAGAACCTGACCACTTCGTTGTCGGATATGGCCTGCCCCCCGAACGACGGGTAGAAGTATGGACAGTGTCTTGGATTAAACACAACACTTTAACAAACTAAGAGAGGTCGAGCAAGCCAAAGTTTGAAAGGCAAATACTTTATTATCACTTGCAACAAGTAACAACAAAACCTGAGTTGGTTTGCGAAGAACTTAGGCTTCAGGTTATATTCCCAAAATGTATGGATTCCTCCATACACACACAACACCCTATGCATCTAGGCCCAATGCATCGGGCCTAGAAATTAGACACCTTCCATGTCCCAATTCCCTATTAACTGAACATACTAATCCTCCTCCAGATTCTCAGTAGATTACAAACTAAATAATTGACATCTTAAACATTACAGTTGTATCAGATGTAGACCAGTGAGGTACTCTGTGATTGAAATCCACTCGTCATCTTATTAATTAAACTGATGTAAATAAGACATAATAAACCACATGTAATTATGAGAGGAAATTGCCTGTCAACCATTGCTGGCTTAAGGTAGTTTGCATGTGTGACAAACACAATATAGAGTAAGGTAGCCACGTATAATCAAATAAAACAAATCCCTATGCCACATATATGGATACATAAAGATGTGACATGCATGAGCACAATGACAATCACTTCTACTCAGACAATAAGTATGCATTCAACAATTGACAACAATATCACTATATGTGATTGTGGAATACATTCATAAAGCAGGCAGTGTTTGACTTTGACTATAGCATTAACTAGTTAATGTTAACATATAAATCAGTAAAAGTAAAGTGAGAGAAAGAATGCAGGGGGCTCCTTTCTTCTTTGTGGCTGTCATAAAGCCCTCCCTAACTCTTCCTCTCAGGATGACAGGGAGCCAGGTATAGAGAGGTTCACAGCTTTTCGAGGGCCAACTTTGAGTCAGCTTAGTAACCGGGGATCTTCTCAGGGGCGGCAGACGGTGTGAATGAGTGACACGTGAATGTCCCTTTGTAGGCTGTGCTTTTATATGGGCCAGATAATGGCTTCATTTAAGCATATGGTAAACACATTCATACGGCAGGTAATGCTTAACTTTGACTGTGACATTAATTAGTTAGCCTTAACATACAAGTAAACTGAGAAAAAGAATGAGGTCAGCTGGATATAGAGAGAGATTACATCTTCAGTGGTCACTGGTCACCCTGGGGCCACCTCTAATTTAAACATGAGATGAATGAAGGGGCTCCTTTCCTGACGCCCTCTCCGTCTCTTCCTGTCCGGAAGGGTGGGCCAGGTGTAGGGAGGTCCCTACGTTAGGGGTCGAAGGTCAACTTTGAACCGGGTAATTTAAACATGAGAAGAATGAAGGGGCTCCTTTCAGAGGGCTGTCAGGAGGTGGAATGTGTGCCACATGGGTTTCCCTAAGAATGTGGTCCTTCGTTGACTCATGTAGGCAAGATAATGCTTATACTTCCTTTAAACCTCAGTAAATTTCTCTCATAACAGAAGCACACGAGGAAGACTGGCACCACCACGCCCAGCGTCACCACAGCCTTCAGCGCCGACCTCCTGGCCACCGTCCCCGCCACTCGGGACGAACCTGACCAACGATTAGTCGTCTAATGACATCTCTTTTGAAATTGAACCCGCCACTTTGAGGGCTGGGAGATGTATAAGGCCTTTGGGGTTTCTGTACCTCTCCTGCACATTTCTAGGTTATTTTAAGTGTATGGTATTCTCTGTGGTTCATTGTTTGTGTTGTATGCTTGAGTAACTTAAATGAGATCTCTCTCTCTCTACTCACTTTCACTCCATCATTAATGAGGAGATAATTATGACATCGTGTGCTGATGAAGGTTTCATCATGTGTTGTGTGTAGCATGTTATGGTAACACCTCTAAGTGGCACAGACTCCTCTGTGGCCCAGAACACTTCCAGTAGAACGACGAGGTGCCAGCGAATTCCTTTGTGGACAAGCCCACGTGATGCACCTGTTTTTCCGTCCATCCGTTCACGTGTGTGTGTGTGTGTTATTTCTAAGTAAATAGAATGATGTCATGTCTAAACCAAATCCTGACATGATGTTCAACAAAGATTTGTTTAAGTGTGGAAGTATGGCCTGATGTAGAAAGAAAAGGATCGCAATGGAACAAACATATTAATAAAGTTTGGTTGAATAGGTAAATGTATCTGAATGTGTCCCAGCTTATAGGGCAGTTCAGATGGACTAAGGAGCGTTGTGTTAACTGGACAAGCAGCTTGAGATGCTTCACCTGGAAGCTACATAGCTATGCTAGCGGTAGCCATCTTGTCCCAAAACCGGGAAAGCATTTTCTAAAACAGCCATTGCTTGTGAAAGCAAGCAGCAACTCAGTAAAATACCTATTTGTCACCTCTGACCTCTTTCTTCGTGCATATACTAATGAACATATCTATTCTGAATATGCTGTTTACATGGGCTTTCCAAATGTGAATTAAATAGGTCTACATGGTAATAGAGATATACACCTATTCATTATTTCTGAAAATTGTCAGAAATAATGTTTTTGACAAAGTGCTAAGCCATGTTCTATTTAATCATCAAAGTTGAGATTTACAGAGGATCCGAATATGTTAATCTTGTGGAGTTTGTTGAAACATTTGTTGTAAGGCCACGTTCATTTCTTTGTGATGTTCTAAACTAACATCAGTATAGTGAATAATCTATAAGTAGTGGCAGGCCTCACAATTGCAGTACACAGCACTAGGAACTTAACACAATTATAATATACTATTACTGAGATACTAAGATATGTACAATTGTGTAATCAATCAAAACTATTATTATGGACAAATGACCCATCCCTCAGTGTTGGCACACATCCCTGCCATCGCTGGCCAACGATTGGCACATGCTCCTATGCTCCTCTGCCCTGGTTGGACACATAGAGAAGTTAGAAGAGAGGAAGAGGATGAAGAGAGGAGAGCAGAAAGATGAAGATGAAAAAAACGCTGAGATGAAGAGGGAGAAAGGAGGGGTTAGTAAGTGTGTGTTTAGGGGTAGGGAGGGGTTGATGAGTATCACAGGGAGGTAGAGCTATAAATCGTAGTATCAATGAGGGATTCTGTCACAGACGCCGCCAGGGCTTCACCCCTAGTCTCAGCTGGCCTCCGTTCCTCCCTACATCCTCTGCACGTTGGCTCCCTTACCTCCTTGCTCCCTATCCTCTCACCCATGTCTCCCCTACTGAGGAGCCCGGTGGCTGGGGTGGGGGTGGACCTCTGCTACCCCCTGCTCTTCAACACCTCCTGCAGGCGGACGCTGCGTCCCCGCTCCCAGGCCAGCTTCCTGTACGTCGCTCTTTCCTCCGTGGCGTTCCTCACCGTGTTGCTCAACCTGCTGGTCATCGTCTCCATCTCCCACTTCCGCCAGCTGCACACGCCCACCAACCTGGTGCTGCTGTCCCTGGCCTGCTCCGACCTGCTCATCGGCCTGTTGGTGATGCCCCTGACGGCCCAGCACTTCATCAGAACCTGCTGGTTCCTGGGTCAGAGGGCGTGCACCGCGTCCTACACCCTGACCTTTGTGCTGACCTCGACATCGGTGGGGAACATCCTGCTGATATCAGTGGACCGCTACGTTGCCATCTGCCAGCCGCTACGCTACACCAGCGAGGTGACGGTGCGCCGGGTGCAGCTGGCGGTGTGCCTGTGCTGGGCCTGCGCAGTCCTCTACAACTGCAGCATCGTGCAGGACAGCCTGCGAGAGCCTGGCAAGCACAGCATGTGCCACGGGGACTGTGTGGTGGAGGTAGGGGTGGTGGTAGTGGTGGTGGACCTGCTGGTCACCTTCTTGGCGCCCGTGTCCGTCGTGGTGGTGCTTTACGCCCGTGTGTTCGCCGCCGCGCTGTCCCAGACACGGCAGATGAGGTCGTCCCGGGTGGCGGGGACGGTGGCCAGGAGGTCGGAGCTGAAGGCTGCGGTGACGCTGGGCGTGGTGGTGGTGGTCTTCCTCGCGTGCTTCTGTCCATACTATTACCCGTTATTTGCGGGGCAGGACAACGAAGTGGTTGGGTTCTGGGTGGCCTGGCTGCTGTACTTAAACTCCTGCCTGAACCCGCTAATGTACGCCTTCTTCTACCCCTGGTTCAGGAAGGCCATCAGACTCATTGTCACCCTGCAGATACTGCAGTCAGACTCCTGCCAGGCCAACATATTCTAAGATGCACTGACAGATTGGATCTGAGGTGTTTCAGAGGTTAAGGGACAAAGGAAAACTTGTTTTTCTTATCAGAAAGTCTTTATTCATGAATTGCTTGTATATTATTCCCCAGCTCCATGCAGTGTAGCAATTAACTTCTTAACTGAAAATACACAACTGGGCCTGTGTTGTGTATTTTGTGTTGTGTTTTGTGTTGTGTTGTGCTGAAAATACACAACACATTGTAATCAAGTACATCATGAGTCAGTAAATCAAGAAAACAGAATGATGTAACTTTACGCAATATTGATAGCAATTAGATATTACGAATAAGAAAAGAAAAGACATGAATGTAAAGGTATGAGAATTATAATAATGCAGATGTGCATATTTGTAAAGTTTAATGAATTGTACAATTTGTATAATTGTATTTGTATGTAAGCTTTAATATAATGTGAAATGAATAGTATTGTTATGCTGAACTGAGCAAGGGGACCCAAAGGCACGACACAGAGGAGGAGGAGACGGAGAGGTACAAGGGAGATTAACTGGGAAGCGAGGAACAGGCAAGCCGAGGCTAAGCAGGCAGTTGGGCAAACGGGAAGAACGGGTCTCAGGCAGGAACAGGGAAAGGACACGTATTCAATAGCTGGGACGACGATACGGACGAGAGTAGAGTATACGACGAACTAGCGCCGCCTGTTGGAAAATCCAAGGGAGAAATAGGGTGCGTTGATTGGGGGATTGCCGTCAGGTGTGTAAACAGAACGCACGTGGTGAAGTGGCAGCCGGCACCCGCTAGGTGGTGGAAATGGACGGCTTGACGGTAGACGACGTGACAATTATTTAATTAAAGTTTATGATTGAATATATGTTTTCAATAAAGTACAAACATTCTACATTGTAAAATACAGTTTAGTAACCATAACGATTGTATGTTCTTTAATACTGGGCATTGAATGACATTTGAGCTTTCCAATAATCTGTCTGAGCCTGGGTTACTTTGGGGAAATTCAATTATAGAAACATGTATCAGGAGAGCAATGATTGGTTGTCTGGTCACATCCTGTTTGAAACAACCTGCCGCTTTGAGGGGAGGGAGTCGTCTGGGTTTCTGTCCCTCTCCTGCACTTGTATTTCTATGTTCTATCTAAGATGTACTTTAATTGTATTTGTTCATTGTGAAAATAAATAAACAAAAATGTGTTCTGTATTCTCTGTGGTTCATTGTTTATGTTGAAAGCTTAAGTAACTTAAATGAGATCTCTCTCTCTACTCACTTTTTAACATCATTAATGAGGAGATAATAATGACTGATGTACTGATGAATGTACTGATAAAGGGATTCATCAGGTGTTGTGGCACAGGGTCGATTCTAGGATCAGACCTTTAGGGGGCCTCAGCCTCTAATGAGAATGGGACATGCATACAGTGCCTCACAAAAGTGTTCAACCCCCCATACTAAATCACTACTTCCAATGGACAACAATGAATATATTAATATTTTTCAATATCTGATATTATTATTTACAACAATAATACTATTAATGAAGTACGAGTTTTAGACCACAAAATATATTTCACTTTGGCTAACCTCAGTTTATTTAGATACACAATGATATCTTCAGAAGCAACCCGAATCAGTTGAGTGGTGTATTGTAGTGTTTAAAAAATAATAAATGAATGAACAATCACAGATACACCTGATTTACAGAGGTCACAGTTATTTAATTGAACCTGAGGCAAAGACTCTATCATAATGACCAGAACAGAAGTAAGAGATAAAGTAATAGCAGAGCAGATATGAGGAGAAATGTACAAACCATTGTTTGAGTCTCTCAACCACATGGGGAGAGTCCACCATATGTTCAAGCAATGAATAAATCATACAATACAGATATTGTCAAATCAGGAAGTCACTGCAATATGTGCACCTGGGCAAAAAGGAAACCGGTAAGAGGTAACAATCTGAGACCGAAAACTAATTTGAAAGTTTTCAGTAGCTGCATAAGAGAAAGAGTGCAGTCGCATTTTCTGAATGCTGTACAAGTATTACCTGTATGGCAACCCAGTCGCCAGAAGAAAACGTTCTACAAACCACAGATACGTTGTATCCAACGTTTCGGAACCAAAATACGTTCAATATCAACGTTTCTAGGTACATGTTTATCACTGTATGGGTTTGAACTGCTCGTTGCGCTTTTGAGGGAATATAATGGGGGTAGGCTATTCTCTGAACAATGAGCTACATTTTTGTTTGGAATCCTCTCGTCTGAGGGCTAGTTACGTCACTACGAGAGATTTGTTAGCACGGACGGATTTAGAAGTGACACAGCTGATAGCCAAACGCCAAGCTCATTGATTTAACAAGGCACGTTTATTTGTCACAATGCATTATCTTTCTCACATTACCCTCATGTGTGAGAGGGCATTCCTCAACCTCAGTGTGTATTGACCTTTTCTGTTGTTGAGTGCATTGATCATGGAAAGCTGCTTATGTATGTATGATGTACCCCTACTGACCACAAGCACCCCTCCCTCCCACCCTCCCCCATATGGACAGGGGGAATTGTTGCCACGGCCCACTGGTGTGGGTGTCTTTTATATGGTAGAGGGCATTCAAGTATACTAGAATGTTCAATTAGGAGGCCGTACTTCTACAGGAAGTGACTCACATAGCCTCAGCACATGCTCCATCTCGTGGCGCCTCACCCAGCATTTCGCTTGTACGATTTTGAGATTAAATTCTTCCCAGACCTACAACTTACCGATTCAAGATGCATATCTGTGAATCAGACCTCTATTCCATAAAGTTAGGAAAGAAATGCACATTAACTTTTTATAATCTCATTAAGGGCCGTGGTGAAGGCTCCTTTTGACCTTTTGAACCCAAACTTGAAAACTTGTTCACAGGCCAGCTGTGTTTACACACTTTAAGCCATGCATTTCCACCTCCATCCTACCGAAAATGGGGAACTGGAAACTTCCTTCTGTTTTAAGCCCATTTACTCTTCAGTTGTCGGTCATGCCCCTTGTTCCCCCCTTTGGGATGGCTAGAGATGCCAAAATTCATAAACGTGTTCCCATGGGTCCAGGAAATGACCTATCCAATATTTGGATTTCTAGCGCTTGCAGAAAGTGTGTCCTCTAAGAAGTGTGGCCCATGAGATCTAGTTGATCGGAATGTGGTGTACAGGCTGTTTTGGAGATAGGAAGGACCTACAGCCCTGGGACTTGACAAACTTGTTCCAGGGCCTGACTGAGTCAGGCCAAAGTTAGTCACCACACCTAACGTTGGCCCTCTCAGACCCCAGGGTCGGGGAGGGGGGGTAGAGTTAGGGTTAGGGTCCAAGTTTATATCTCTTGTCTCTGAATGTATGGTAACAGCCTGGGTTTCCAATGCATTTCAATATAGCATTTGATTATGCTTTGTTAACCTTTCTTATAGGGCTAGAGCCCCAAGATTGATTGTTATTAATTTAATAACAATTAAATTCCATTACTTCCTGTTTGGCTTGAGCCTCCAATCATATCATTTTTGTAGAGTTGAAATCCCTCAATCATATAAAAGTGGTCAAACGGGCCCCCCCCCCCATCCTTTGCGACCATGACGGCAGGCATGGCTGTGACCCTTGAGCCGTGGTAACTTGGCCTTGGGGAACACACACACATACACACAAACACAGTCCCTGCGTGTGTCCCTGGTGGAGTATGGCCCTTACAGCAAAGTTTATGGTTTGTCTGATGACTTTAAGTCTAAGTGATGCAATATCATCATGTTATCATAATTTATCCAAGCAGATCTACTGCTGAACACATTTTATATTACAAATGATTGTATTATTTATGTGTAAAACATCGCAGTGTGTAAGATTGAGAGCCTCCCAATATAGGGGGGAGAATTTCATGCTTCATATACTAAATTCAAACTGTAAAATATTAGTATGACTCTTATAAACAGTTCGGGCTGGCCGGCATTTTTTATTTGTAGAATATATCATTTATAGGATGTGATTTTATTGATAACATTATTGAAATCACTATTGATAAAAAATGACTACAGATATGTCGCGTAATTTTAAGCTATTAGCTAGTTGCAATGTTAATTACATTGTATTTGTACACTATGACATGTATTTATTTTGAAGGAAAACACTTTCTCTGTAATATCTTAAAAAAAAGGTTTATTTTTATGACAGCCCTAACCACTTGAATCACCTGGAAGGTCAAACCTGTGACCTTCCCCTTTAACCCCTTTTAGGAAACATTAACGTCATTATAATTTAAACACAACATTCTTTCCATTCACAAATACTTTATTGTTTTTCAGTTCACTTCCAGGGGTGCACCATACAAATAAATTACATTTCTCATTAGGTCAAAGGTCAACCCATAACCATGTCAACGGTCAAATCTGCCAGACTCAGGGTCATAAATCATCAATTAACTCTTGACAGCAAGGTCGCAAATCGTCAGGTCCTTGAATCTTGACTCAAGGTGACATTTTTATCTCTCTAGCCATGACTTGGTTTACAAATGTAAAGTATTAGGGAAAATATTGAATAAATGGAAAAAGCGAAAGTCACTTCTTAATAAACTACCAGCATCAACTCTATATAGTGATTTGTAAAAAATAAGAAAGATTGTTAGCTCAAATCACCACAAAATACAACCCATCTTATCCTAATGTACAATGTTACTTAACCCTTCTCCCATTTGGCTTGAAGTTCAAGTGTTTAGCAGAAACTAGAGGTGATGTTGCAGATTGCAACCAACTGAACCACTACGGCGGCCTCTGCTGGCCTGTATTGTGAAAGGTGCCAGTACATATTTCGGTTCTGCGATAAAGCAATGCACCAAGGTCGTTTTTTGGCAGCTCTAGCTTTTGTATGTATATCAGTTGAACCAATCACAATCGGGTATCTTTGTCAAAGTCATCATGGTCACTGTATATGTTAGTGGACATGGCGGAGGTAACAGCCTATTTCCGTTTCTCAAACACAGTCCTTTTATTGCACCCATGGTGGTAAATTACATTCATAGACCTATAATTATGGCTATCTGTTATATATATATTGATAATTAATCTCGATAGAGATTCAGCGCAACTTAACCCTCTCTGCATCAGAGAGAGGGTTAAGCTTCTAGGAGACTTATGTTTAAGTCCATGGTCTATGTGGATGTGTGGAGCTCCATCTGTTTTATTATTAGTATTATTTAAACCAGGTCAATGTTACAACTTTCACGGTGGGTGATGGGGACCTTTGCGGGTGGCTTTATAGATGCTTTTTATTTGGTTATGGTGTATGGAATATACCATAACGGATATTTCCAAAATATATATTAATTAATGCCACTCAATTAAATTATTTTCACTATTTATCACACTTACTAGCTAACTCTAGCTTAATCTGAAGCTAGAAAAACCAATTCATTCGCAAAGCGCCCCTTTCTCCCGATAGTAAAGTTCTCACTCATTTCACTTTTATATTGACGCTTTAGCTCTATTTCCGGTTCACCCTCTCCATTGATTTCAGTCAGCTGTGGTCTTCATTCGTGAGATTGAATTTAAAAATCAAAATGACCAAAAAATATGCAGTTTATTCCACTTTGTTCCAGTTGAGTTTTAATGTCCATGGACATTGGATAAACTGAAAATGTTTTCTCGTTTTAGGTTTTCAACAGAAAACAATGGGCCTGACACCAACCCAAAAACTAGCCGTTTTTATTTTTCAATGTTCATGGGATTGTAAAAAGGAAAAATGGGCCTGTTTTCTAAGTTTTGGTTTTGGTTTTAAGTTATGTGCTCGTTTTATCATGAAAACTTTAGTACCTTGAATCACAATGATTAGTCGTCTGGTCATATCCCGTGTGAAACAGAACCTGCTGCTTTGGAGAAAGGGAGTCTTATAAGGCCTCTGGGGTTTATGTCCCTCTCCCGCACTTGTATTTCTACGTTCTTTTAAATATGTACTTTTATTGTATCGTACATTGTGTAAAAATACATAAAAGTGTATCGTCTTCTGTGTGGTTCGTTGTTTATGTTGGATGCTGAAGTAACTTTAAGAGATTTCTTTCGATCTACTTACTCTTTTCACTCCATCATTAATGAGCAGATAATTATGACATTATGTGCTGATGAAGGTTTCATCATGTGTTGTGTGTAGCATGTTATGGTAACACCTCTAAGTGGCACAGACTGCTCTGTGGCCCACAACGTTTCCAGAAGAACGACGAGGTGCCAGCGAATTCCTTTGTGGACAAGCCCACGTGATGCACCTGTTTTTCCGTCTGTTCGTTCACGTGTGTGTGTGTTATTTCTAAGTAAATAGAATGATGTCATGTCTAAACCAAATCCTGACCTGATGTTCAACAAAGATTTGTTTAAGTGTGGAAGTATGGCCTGATGTAGAAAGAAAAGGATCGCAATGGAACAAACATATTAATAAAGTTTGGTTGAATAGGTAAATGTATCTGAATGTGTCCCAGCTTATTGGGCAGTTCAGATGGACTAAGGAGCGTTGTGTTAACTGGACAAGCAGCTTGAGATGCTTCACCTGGAAGCTACATAGCTATGCTAGCGGTAGCCACCTTGTCCCAAAACCGGGAAAGCATTTTCTAAAACAGCCATTGCTTGTGAAAGCAAGCAGCAACTCAGTAAAATACCTATTTGTCACCTCTGACCTCTTTCTTCGTGCATATACTAATGAACATATCTATTCTGAATATGCTGTTTACATGGTCTTTCCAAAGGATGACTTCAATAGGTCTGCATCCATGAAAGTAGAAAAGTTTCCAAAATAATATCCCTACATCCTCTGCACGTCGACTCCCTTACGTCGTTGCTCCCTATCCTCTCACCCATGTCTCCCCTACTGAGGAGCCTGGTGGCTGGGGTGGGGGTGGACCTCTGTTACCCCCTGCTCCCCAAAACCTCCTGCAGGCGGACGCTGTGTCCCCGCTCCCAGGCCAGCTTCCTGTACGTCGCTCTTTCCTCCGTGGCGCTCCTCACCGTGTTGCTCAACCTGCTGGTCATCGTCTCCATCTCCCACTTCCGCCAGCTGCACACGCCCACCAACCTGGTGCTGCTGTCCCTGGCCTGCTCCGACCTGCTCATCGGCCTGTTGGTGATGCCCCTGAAGGCCCAGCACTTCATCAGAACCTGCTGGTACCTGGGTTAGAGGGCGTGCACCGCGTCCTACACCCTGACCTTTGTGCTGACCTCGACATCGGTGGGGAACATCCTGCTGATATCAGTGGACCGCTACGTTGCCATCTGCCAGCCGCTACGCTACACCAGCGAGGTGACGGTGCGCCGGGTGCAGCTGGCATTGTGCCTGTGCTGGGCCTGCGCAGTCCTCTACAACTGCAGCATTGTGCAGGACAGCCTGCGAGAGCCTGGCAAGCACAGCATGTGCCACGGGGACTGTGTGGTGGAGGTAGGGGTGGTGGTAGTGGTGGTGGACCTGCTGGTCACCTTCTTGGCGCCCGTGTCCGTCGTGGTGGTGCTTCACGCCCGTGTGTTCGCCGCCGCGCTGTCCCAGACACGGCAGATGAGGTCGTCCCGGGTGGCGGGGACGGTGGCCAGGAGGTCGGAGCTGAAGGCTGCGGTGACGCTGGGCGTGGTGGTGGTGGTCTTCCTCGCGTGCTTCTGTCCATACTATTACCCGTTATTTGCGGGGCTGAACAACGAAGTGGTCGGGTTCTGGGTGGGATGGCTGCTGTACTTCAACTCCTGCCTGAACCCGCTCATGTACGCCTTCTTCTACCCCTGGTTCAGGAAGGCCATCAGACTTATTGTCACCCTGCAGATACTGCAGTCAGACTCCTGCCAGGCCAACATATTCTAAGATGCACTGACAGATTGGATCTGAGGTGTTTCAGAGGTTAAGGAACAAAGGAAAACTTGTTTTTCTTATTAGAAAGTCTTTATTAATGAATTGCTTGTATATTATTCCCCAGCTCCATGCAGTGTAGCAGATAACTTATTAACTGAAAATACTCTAGACACAGCACATTATAATCAAATACATCATGAGTCAATAAATGAAGAAAATAGAATGATGTCACTTTACGCTATATTGATTAGCAATTAGATATTACGAATAAGAAAAGAAAACACATGAATGTATAGGTATGAGAATTATAATAATGCAGATTTGCATATTTGTAACGTTTAATAAATTGTAAGATGTGTATAATTGTAGTTGTACGTATAGCTTTAATAGAATGTGAAATGAATATTATATAATTAAAGTTTATGATTGAATATATGTTTTCAATAAAGTACAAACATTCTACATTGTAAAATACAGTTTAGTAACCATAACGATTGTATGTTCTTTAATACTGGGCATTGAATGACATTTGAGCTTTCCAATAATCTGTCTGAGCCTGGGTTACTTTGGGGAAATTCAATTATAGAAACATGTATCAGGAGAGCAATGATTGGTTGTCTGGTCACATCCTGTTTGAAACAACCTGCCGCTTTGAGGGGAGGGAGTCGTCTGGGTTTCTGTCCCTCTCCTGCACTTGTATTTCTATGTTCTATCTAAGATGTACTTTAATTGTATTTGTTCATTGTGAAAATAAATAAACAAAAATGTGTTCTGTATTCTCTGTGGTTCATTGTTTATGTTGAAAGCTTAAGTAACTTAAATGAGATCTCTCTCTCTACTCACTTTTTAACATCATTAATGAGGAGATAATAATGACTGATGTACTGATGAATGTACTGATAAAGGGATTCATCAGGTGTTGTGGCACAGGGTCGATTCTAGGATCAGACCTTTAGGGGGCCTCAGCCTCTAATGAGAATGGGACATGCATACAGTGCCTCACAAAAGTGTTCAACCCCCCATACTAAATCACTACTTCCAATGGACAACAATGAATATATTAATATTTTTCAATATCTGATATTATTATTTACAACAATAATACTATTAATGAAGTACGAGTTTTAGACCACAAAATATATTTCACTTTGGCTAACCTCAGTTTATTTAGATACACAATGATATCTTCAGAAGCAACCCGAATCAGTTGAGTGGTGTATTGTAGTGTTTAAAAAATAATAAATGAATGAACAATCACAGATACACCTGATTTACAGAGGTCACTCAGTTATCTAATGAAACCTGAGGCAAAGACTCTATCATAATGACCAGAACAGAAGTAAGAGATAAAGTAATAGCAGAGAATATATGAGGAGAAATGTACAAACCATTGTTTGAGTCTCTCAACCACATGGGGAGAGTCCACCATATGTTCAAGCAATGAAAAAATCATACAATACAGATATTGTCAAATCAGGAAGTCACTCCAATATGTGCACCTGGGCAAAAAGGAAACCTTTAAGAGATAACAATCTGAGACCGAAAACTAAGTTGAAAGTTTTCAGTAGCTGCGTAAGAGAAAGAATGCAGTCGCATTTTCTGAATGCTGTAAAAGTATGACCTGTATGGCAAGCCAGTCGCCAGAAGTAAACATTCTGCAAACCACAAATACGTTGTATCCAACGTTTCTGAACCAAAATACGTTCGATATCAATGTTTCTTGGTACGTGTATATCACTGTATGGGTTTGAACTGCTCATTGCAATTTTGAGGGAATATAATGGGGATACGCTATTCTCTGAACAATGAGCTACATTTTTGTTTGGAATCCTCTTGTCTGAGGGCTAGTTACGTCACTCCGAGAGATTTGTTAGCACGGACGGATTTAGAAGTGACACAGCCGATAGCCAAACGCCAAGCTCATTGATTTAACAAGGCACGTTTATTTGTCACAATGCATTATCTTTCTCACATTACCCTCATGTGTGAGAGGGCATTCCTCAGCCTCAGTGTGTATTGACCTTTTCTGTTGTTGAGTGCATTGATCATGGAAAGCTGCTTATGTATGTATGATGTACCCCTACTGACCACAAGCACCCCTCCCTCCCACCCTCCCCCATATGGACAGGGGGAATTGTTGCCACGGCCCACTGGTGTGGGTGTCTTTTATATGTTATAGGGCATTCAGGTATACTAGAATGATCAATTAGTAGGCCGTAGCCCTACAGGAAGTGACTCACAAAGCCTCAGCACATGCTCCATCTCGTGGCGCCTCACCCAGCATTTCGCTTGTACGATTTTGAGATGAAATTCTTCCCAGACCTACATCTTACCGATCCAAGATGCATATCTGTGAATCAGACCTCTATTCCATAAAAAAACAAATTAGGAGAGAAATGCACGTTAACTTTTTATAATCTCATTAAGGGCCGTGGTGAAGGCTCCTTTTGACCTTTTGAACCCAAACTTGAAAACTTGTCCACAGGCCAGCAGTGTTAACACGCCTTAAGGCATGCATTTCCACCTCCATCCCACCGAAAATGGGGAACTGGAAACTTCCCTCTGTTTTATGCCCATTTACTCTTCAGTTGTCGGTCATGCCCCTTGTTCCCCCCTTTGGGATGGCTAGAGATGCCAAAATTCATAAACGTGTTCCCATGGGTCCAGGAAATGACCTATCTAATATTTGGATTTCTAGCGCTTGCAGAAAGTGTGTCCTCTAAGAAGTGTGGCCCATGAGACCTAGTTGATCGGAATGTGGTGTACAGGCTGTTTTGGAGATAGGAAGGACCTACAGCCCTGGGACTTGACAACCTTGTTCCAGGGCCTGACTGAGTCAGGCCAAAGTTAGTCACCACACCTAACTTTGGCCCTCTCAGACCCCAGGGTCGGGGAGGGGGGGTAGAGTTAGGGTTAGGGTCCAAGTTTATATCTCTTGTCTCTGAATTTAGATGAATGTATGGTAACAGCTTGGGTTTCCAATGCATTTCAATATAGCATTTGATTATGCTTTGTTAACCTTTCTTATAGGGCTAGAGCCCCAAGATTGATTGTTATTCATTTAATAACAATTAAATTCCATTACTTCCTGTTTGGCTTGAGCCTCCAATCAAATCATTTTTGTAGAGTTGAAATCCCTCAATCATATAAAAGTGGTCAAACGGGCCCCCCCCCCCCCCCCCCCCCCCCCCCCCCCCCCATCCTTTGCGACCATGACGGCAGGCATGGCTGTGACCCTTGAGCCGTGGTGACTTGGCCTTGGGGAACACACACACATACACACACACACACACAGTCCCTGCGTGGGTCCCTGGTGGAGTATGGCCCTTACAGCAAAGTTTATGGTTTGTCAGATGACACCTTAAGTCTAAGTGATGCAATATCATCATGTTATCATAATTTATCCAAGCAGATCTACGGCTGAACACATTTTATATTACAAATGATTGTATTATTCATGTGTAAAACATCGCAGTGTGTAAGATTGAGAGCCTCCCAATATAGGGGGGAGAATTTCATGCTTCATATACTAAATTCAAACTGTAAAATATTAGTATGACTCTTATAAACAGTTCGGGCTGGCCGGCATTTTTTATTTGTAGAATATATCATTTATAGGACGTGATTTTATTGATAACATTATTGAAATCACTATTGATAAAAAATGACTACAGATATGTCGCGTAATTTTAAGCTATTAGCTAGTTGCAATGTTAGTTACATTGTATTTGTACACTATGACATGTATTTATTTTGAAGGACAACACTTTCTCTGTAATATCTTAAAAAAAAGGTTTATTTTTATGACAGCCCTAACCACTTGAATCACCTGGAAGGTCAAACCTGTGACCTTCCCCTTTAACCCCTTTTAGGAAACATTAACGTCATTATAATTTAAACACAACATTCTTTCCTTTCACAAATACGTTATTGTTTTTTAGTTCACTTCCAGGGGTGCACCATACAAATAAATTACATTTCTCATTAGGTCAAAGGTCAACCCATAACCATGTCAACGGTCAAATCTGCCAGACTCAGGGTCATAAATCATCAATTAACTCTTGACAGCAAGGTCGCAAATCGTCAGGTCCTTGAATCTTGACTCAAGGTGACATTTTTATCTCTCTAGCCATGACTTGGTTTACAAATGTAAAGTATTAGGGAAAATATTGAATAAATGGAAAAAGCGAAAGTCACTTCTTAATAAACTACCAGCATCAACTCTATATAGTGATTTGTAAAAAAAAAAGATTGTTAGCTCAAATCACCACAAAATACAACCCATCTTATCCTTATGTACAATGTTACTTAACCCTTCTCCCATTTGGCTTAAAGTTCAAGTGTTTAGCAGAAACTAGAGGTGATGTTGCAGATTGCAACCAACTGAACCACTACGGCGGCCTCTGCTGGCCTGTATTGTGAAAGGTGCCAGTACATATTTCGGTTCTGCGATAAAGCAATGCACCAAGGTCGTTTTTTGGCAGCTCTAGCTTTTGTATGTATATCAGTTGAACCAATCACAATCGGGTATCTTTGTCAAAGTCATCATGGTCACTGTATATGTTAGTGGACATGGCGGAGGTAACAGCCTATTTCCGTTTCTCACACACAGTCCTTTTATTGCACCCATGGTGGTAAATTACATTCATAGACCTATAATTATGGCTATCTGTTATATATATATATATATTGATAATTAATCTCGATAGAGATTCAGCGCAACTTAACCCTCTCTGCATCAGAGAGAGGGTTAAGCTTCTAGGAGACTTATGTTTAAGTCCATGGTCTATGTGGATGTGTGGAGCTCCATCTGTTTTATTATTAGTATTATTTAAACCAGGTCAATGTTACAACTTTCACGGTGGGTGATGGGGACCTTTGCGGGGGGCTTTATAGATGCTTTTTATTTGGTTATGGTATATGGAATATACCATAACGGATATTTCCAAAATATGTATTAATTAATGCCACTCAATTAAATTATTTTCACTATTTATCACACTTACTAGCTAACTCTAGCTTAATCTGAAGCTAGAAAAACCAATTAATTCGCAAAGCGCCCCTTTCTCCCGATAGTAAAGTTCTCACTCATTTCACTTTTATATTGACGCTTTAGCTCTATTTCCGGTTCACCCTCTCCATTGATTTCAGTCAGCTGTGGTCTTCATTCGTGAGATTGAATTTAAAAATCAAAATGACACAAAACCAAAAAATAAGCAGTTTATTCCACTTTGTTCCAGTTGAGTTTTAATGTCCATGGACATTGGATAAACTGAAAATGTTTTCTCGTTTTAGGTTTTCAACAGAAAACAATGGGCCTGACACCAACCCAAAAACTAGCCGTTTTTATTTTTCAATGTTCATGGGATTGTACAAAGTGAAAATGGGCCTGTTTTCTAAGTTTTGGTTTTGGTTTTAAGTTATGTGCTCGTTTTATCATGAAAACTTTAGTACCTTGAATCACAATGATTAGTCGTCTGGTCATATCCCGTGTGAAACAGAACCTGCTGCTTTGGAGAAGGGGAGTCTTATAAGGCCTCTGGGGTTTATGTCCATCTCCTGCACTTGTATTTCTACGTTCTTTTAAATATGTACTTTTATTGTATCGTACATTGTGTAAAAATACGTAAAAAAGTGTATCGTCTTCTGTGTGGTTCGTTGTTTATGTTGGATGCTGAAGTAACTTTAAGAGATTTCTTTCGCTTTACTTACTCTTTTCACTCCATCATTAATGAGGAGATAATTATGACATTATGTGCTGATGAAGGTTTCATCATGTGTTGTGTGTAGCATGTTATGGTAACACCTCTAAGTGGCACAGACTCCTCTGTGGCCCACAACATTTCAAGAAGAACGACGAGGTGCCAGCGAATTCCTTTGTGGAAAAGCCCACGTGATGCACCTGTTTTTCCGTCCATCCGTTCACGTATGTGTGTGTGTTATTTCTAAGTAAATAGAATGATGTCATGTCTAAACCAAATCCTGACCTGATGTTCAACAAAGATTTGTTTAAGTGTGGAAGTATGGCCTGATGTAGAAAGAAAAGGATCGCAATGGAACAAACATATTAATAAAGTTTGGTTGAATAGGTAAATGTATCTGAATGTGTCCCAGCTTATTGGGCAGTTCAGATGGACTAAGGAGCGTTGTGTTAACTGGACAAGCAGCTTGAGATGCTTCACCTGGAAGCTACATAGCTATGCTAGCGGTAGCCACCTTGTCCCAAAACCGGGAAAGCATTTTCTAAAACAGCCATTGCTTGTGAAAGCAAGCAGCAACTCAGTAAAACACCTATTCGTCACCTCTGACCTCTTTCTTCGTGCATATACTAATGAACATGTTGATTCTGAATATGCTGTTTACATGGTCTTTCCAAATGTGAATTAAATAGGTCTACATGGTAATATAGATATACACCTATTCATTATTTCTGAAAATTGTCAGAAATAATGTTTCTGACAAAGTGCTAAGCCATGTTCTATTTAATCATCAAAGTTGAGATTTACAGAGGATCCGAATATGTTAATCTTGTGGAGTTTGTTGAAACATTTGTTGTAAGGCCACGTTCATTTCTTTGTGATGTTCTAAACTAACATCAGTATAGTGTATAATCTATAAGTAGTTGCAGGCCCCACAATTGCAGTACACCGCACAAGGAACTTAACACAATTATAATATACTATTACTGAGATACTAAGATATGTACAATTGTGTAATCAATCAAAACTATTATTATGGACAAATCACTCATCCCTCAGTGTTGGCACACATCCCTGCCATCGCTGGCCAACGATAGGCCCATGCTACTATGCTCCTCTGCCCTGGTTGGACACATAGAGAAGTTAGAAGAGAGGAAGAGGATGAAGAGAGGAGAGCAGAAAGATGAAGATGAAAAAAACACTGAGATGAAGAGGGAGAAAGGAGGGGTTAGTAAGTGTGTGTTTAGGGGTAGGGAGGGGTTGATGAGTATCACAGGGAGGTAGAGATATAAATCGTAGTATCAATGAGGGATTCTGTCACAGACGCTGCCAGGGCTTCACCCCTGGTCTCAGCTGGCCTCCGTTCCTCCCTACATCCTCTGCACGTTGGCTCCCTTACCTCCTTGCTCCTTTTCCTCTCACCCATGTCTCCCCTACTGAGGAGCCCGGTGGCTGGGGTGGGGGTGGACCTCTGCTACCCCCTGCTCCTCAACACCTCCTGCAGGCGGACGCTGCGTCCCCGCTCCCAGGCCAGCTTCCTGTACTTCGCTCTTTCCTCCGTGGCGCTCCTCACCGTGTTGCTCAACCTGCTGGTTATCGTCTCCATCTCCCACTTCCGCCAGCTGCACACGCCCACCAACCTGGTGCTGCTGTCCCTGGCCTGCTCCGACCTGCTCATCGGCCTGTTGGTGATGCCCCTGATGGCCCAGCACTTCATCAGAACCTGCTGGTACCTGGGTCAGAGGGCGTGCACTGCATCCAACATCCTGACCTTTGTGCTGACCTCGACATCGGTGGGGAACATCCTGCTGATATCAGTGGACCGCTACGTTGCCATCTGCCAGCCGCTACGCTACACCAGCGAGGTGACGGTGCGCCGGGTGCAGCTGGCGGTGTGCCTGTGCTGGGCCTGCGCAGTCCTCTACAACTGCAGCATTGTGCAGGACAGCCTGCGAGAGCCTGGCAAGCACAGCATGTGCCACGGGGACTGTGTGGTGGAGGTAGGGGTGGTGGTAATGGTGGTGGACCTGCTGGTCACCTTCTTGGCGCCCGTGTCCGTCGTGGTGGTGCTTTACGCCCGTGTGTTCGCCGCCGCGCTGTCCCAGACACGGCAGATGAGGTCGTCCCGGGTGGCGGGGACGGTGGCCAGGAGGTCGGAGCTGAAGGCTGCGGTGACACTGGGCGTGGTGGTGGTGGTCTTCCTCGCGTGCTTCTGTCCATACTATTACCCGTTATTTGCGGGGCTGAACAACGAAGTGGTTGGGTTCTGGGTGGGCTGGCTGCTGTACTTCAACTCCTGCCTGAACCCGC
Organism: Lota lota; assembly: GCA_026745465.1. Taxonomy (NCBI): domain Eukaryota; kingdom Metazoa; phylum Chordata; class Actinopteri; order Gadiformes; family Lotidae; genus Lota; species Lota lota. The sequence goes on along the minus strand of JACYXH010000172.1, from coordinate 1,340,606 downwards.
TAATGTACGCCTTCTTCTACCCCTGGTTCAGGAAGGCCATCAGAATCATTGTCACCCTGCAGATACTGCAGTCAGACTCCTGCCAGGCCAACATATTCTAAGATGCACTGACAGATTGGATCTGAGGTGTTTCAGAGGTTAAGGAACAAAGGAAAACTTGTTTTTCTTATTAGAAAGTCTTTATTAATGAATTGCTTGTATATTATTCCCCAGCTCCATGCAGTGTAGCAGATAACTTATTAACTGAAAATACTCTAGACACAGCACATTATAATCAAATACATCATGAGTCAGTAAATGAAGAAAACAGAATGATGTCACTTTACGCTATATTGATTAGCAATTAGATATTACGAATAAGAAAAGAAAACACAAGAATGTATAGGTATGAGAATTATAATAATGCAGATTTGCATATTTGTAACGTTTAATAAATTGTAAGATGTGTATAATTGTAGTTGTACGTATAGCTTTAATAGAATGTGAAATGAATATTATATAATTAAAGTTTATGATTGAATATATGTTTTCAATAAAGTACAAACATTCTACATTGTAAAATACAGTTTAGTAACCATAACGATTGTATGTTCTTTAATACTGGGCATTGAATGACATTTGAGCTTTCCAATAATCTGTCTGAGCCTGGGTTACTTTGGGGAAATTCAATTATAGAAACATGTATCAGGAGAGCAATGATTGGTTGTCTGGTCACATCCTGTTTGAAACAACCTGCCGCTTTGAGGTGAGGGAGTCGTCTGGGTTTCTGTCCCTCTCCTGCACTTGTATTTCTATGTTCTATCTAAGATGTACTTTAATTGTATTTGTTCATTGTGAAAATAAATAAACAAAAATGTGTTCTGTATTCTCTGTGGTTCATTGTTTATGTTGAAAGCTTAAGTAACTTAAATGAGATCTCTCTCTCTACTCACTTTTTAACATCATTAATGAGGAGATAATAATGACTGATGTACTGATGAATGTACTGATAAAGGGATTCATCAGGTGTTGTGGCACAGGGTCGATTCTAGGATCAGACCTTTAGGGGGCCTCAGCCTCTAATGAGAATGGGACATGCATACAGTGCCTCACAAAAGTGTTCAACCCCCCATACTAAATCACTACTTCCAATGGACAACAATGAATATATTAATATTTTTCAATATCTGATATTATTATTTACAACAATAATACTATTAATGAAGTACGAGTTTTAGACCACAAAATATATTTCACTTTGGCTAACCTCAGTTTATTTAGATACACAATGATATCTTCAGAAGCAACCCGAATCAGTTGAGTGGTGTATTGTAGTGTTTAAAAAATAATAAATGAATGAACAATCACAGATACACCTGATTTACAGAGGTCACAGTTATTTAATTAAACCTGAGGCAAAGACTCTATCATAATGACCAGAACAGAAGTAAGAGATAAAGTAATAGCAGAGCAGATATGAGGAGAAATGTACAAACCATTGTTTGAGTCTCTCAACCACATGGGGAGAGTCCACCATATGTTCAAGCAATGAATAAATCATACAATACAGATATTGTCAAATCAGGAAGTCACTGCAATATGTGCACCTGGGCAAAAAGGAAACCGGTAAGAGGTAACAATCTGAGACCGAAAACAATCTGAGACCAAAAACTAAGTTTTCAGTAGCTGCATAAGAGAAAGAGTGCAGTCACATTTTCTGAATGCTGTACAAGTATGACCTGTATGGCAACCCAGTCGCCAGAAGAAAACGTTCTGCAAACCACAGATACGTTGTATCCAACGTTTCGGAACCAAAATACGTTCAATATCAACGTTTCTAGTTACATGTTTATCACTGTATGGGTTTGAACTGCTCGTTGCGCTTTTGAGGGAATATAATGGGGGTAGGCTATTCTCTGAACAATGAGCTACATTTTTGTTTGGAATCCTCTCGTCTGAGGGCTAGTTCCGTCACTCCGAGATATTTGTTAGCACGGACGGATTTAGAAGTGACACAGCCGATAGCCAAACGCCAAGCTCATTGATTTAACAAGGCACGTTTATTTGTCACAATGCATTATCTTTTTCACATTACCCTTACGTGTGAGAGGGCATTCCTCAGCCTCAGTGTGTATTGACCTTTTCTGTTGTTGAGTGCATTGATCATGGCAAGCTGCTTATGTATGTCTGATGCACCCCTACTGACCACAAGCACCCCTCCCTCCCAACCTCCCCCATATGGACAGGGGGAATTGTTGCCACGGCCCACTGGTGTGGGTGTCTTTTACATGGTAGAGGGCATTCAAGTATACTAGAATGTTCAATTAGGAGGCCGTACTTCTACAGGAAGTGACTCACAAAGCCTCAGCACATTCTCCATCTCGTGGCGCCTCACCCAGCAGCTCGCTTGTACGATTTTGAGATGAAATTCTTCCCAGACCTACATCTTACCGATCCAAGATGCATATCTGTGAATCAGACCTCTATTCCATAAAAAAAAAAGTTAGGAGAGAAATGCACATTAACTTTTTATAATCTCATTAAGGGCAGTGGTGAAGGCTCCTTTTGACCTTTTGAACCCAAACTTGAAAACTTGTTCACAGGCCAGCTGTGTTTACACGCTTTAAGCCATGCATTTCCACCTCCATCCCACCGAAAATGGGGAACTGGAAACTTCCCTCTGTTTTATGCCCATTTACTCTTCAGTTGTCGATCATGCCCCTTGTTCGCCCCTTTGGGATGGCTAGAGATGCCAAAATTCATAAACGTGTTCCCATGGGTCCAGGAAACGACCTAGCCAATATTTGGATTTCTAGCGCTTGCAGAAAGTGTGTCCTCTAAGAAGTGTGGCCCATGAGACCTAGTTGATCGGAATGTGGTGTACAGGCTGTTTTGGAGATAGGAAGGACCTACAGCCCTGGGACTCTACAACCTTGTTCAAGGGCCTGACTGAGTCAGGCCAAAGTTAGTCACCAGACCTACCTTTGGCCCTCTCAGACCCCAGGGTCGGGGAGGGGGGGTAGAGTTAGGGTTAGGGTCCAAGTTTATATCTCTTGTCTCTGAATTTAGATGAATGTATGGTAACAGCTTGGGTTTCCAATGCATTTCAATATAGCATTTGATTATGCTTTGTTAACCTTTCTTATAGGGCTAGAGCCCCAAGATTGATTGTTATTCATTTAATAAAAATTAAATTCCATCACTTCCTGTTTGGCTTGAGCCTCCAATCATATCATTTTTGTAGAGTTGAAATCCCTCAATCATATAAAAGTGCCCCCCCCACCTATCCTTTGCGACCATGACGGCAGGCATGGCTGTGACCTTTGAGCCGTGGTAACTTGGCCTTGGGGAACACACACACATACACACAAACACAGTCCCTGCGTGTGACCCTGGTAAAGTATGGGCCTTACAGCAAAGTTTATGGTTTGTCAGATGACTTAAGTCTAAGTGATGCAATATCATCATGTTATCATAATTTATCCAAGTCGATCTACTGCTGAACACATTTTATATTACAAATGATTGTATTATTTATGTGTAAAACATCGCAGTGTGTAAGTGTTAAGGTTTCGAACTGTTAACCCAAACGCAAGACACCAAGACAGAGATGGAACAGGTTCAAAGGGATATATTTCGGTACAGGCAAGGGTTAGGCAGGCGGATAGTCAGGCAGGCAGGGGTTCGTTGGCAGGTGGGTGGCAAGCAGGCAGAGGGACGTAGGCAGGCGGGTGGTCAGGCAGGCGAGAGGTCGTTAACGTAGAGGCAGTCAGACAAACAGGAGCAGGAGTCGGGACGGAACTGGGGAGGACTAGGAAAAGGGAAGACGGGTTAAGGACAGGCTGGAACAGGTAAGCAGGGAACTAGAATGCTGGAACGAGGTAACTAACTTGGAAAGCGTTAACAACGAACTGGCGCCAGCTGCTTGGTGAACGGGGAAGAAGTAGGGTGCGTTGATTGGTGATTGGAGACCGGAGTGTAGAACAGAGTGCACGAGGGTAATTGCTGACGGAAAGGTAAACAGAGACACGTGGGGAAGTGGCAGCCGGCGCCAATAGGTGGTGGCAGAGGGTGATGTGACAGTACCCCCCCCCCCCCCCCTCTACGGGCGCCTCCAGGCGGACGAACGGGGTGAGAGGGGTGCAGGCGGTGGAAGTCCGGGATTAGGGAGGCGTCCAGAATACAACTCTGAGGAACCCAGGACCGCTCCTCAGGTCCGTAGCCCTCCCAGTCTACCAGATACTGGTATCCTCGGCCGCGACGACGCACATCAAGGAGGCGTCTGACCGTGTACGCCGGATGATTGTCGATCAGCCGGGGGGGAGGTGGCGCCGGGGACGGAGGAGACAGCGGACTAGAGGAGACGGGCTTCAACTGGGAGACGTGGAAGGTGGGGTGTATGCGGAGCGATGGGGGCAACCTTAACCGGACCGCACAGGGGTTGATCAGGGCCTCGATCTCAAAGGGTACGACAAACCGGGGTGAGAGTTTCTGGGAGACCCCCTTTAAGGGAAGGTCATTAGACCGGAGCCAGACCTTCTGTCCAGGGGAGTATTGCGGGGCCGGTTGCCGGCGCTTGTTCGCCTGGTGTTGGGAGCGGGTGGATGCACGGAGAAGTGCAGTACGTGCACGCTCCCAGGTGCGCTGGCAACGGCGTAGGTGAGCCTGGATAGAGGGGACAGCGATTTCTGCCTCTAAGGCAGGGAACAGGGGCGGTTGGTATCCCAACGAGCATATGAACGGTGACAGACCAGTAGACGCATTGACAAGGGTGTTGTGGGCATACTCAACCCAGGGAAGTTGAGTACTCCAGGACGAGGAGTTGGTGCTGGTCACGCAGCGAAGTGCGGCTTCCATCTCCTGGTTTGCCCTTTCAGTTTGCCCATTGGTCTGCGGGTGGTAACCAGAGGAGAGGCTGATCGTGGTTCCCAGAGCCGCACAGAATGCTCGCCAGACCAGGGAGATGAACTGCGGGCCCCGGTCCGACACGATATCCGCCGGAATGCCATGGAGGCGGAACACATGGGACACCACGAGATCCGCAGTCTCTCTAGTGGAGTGAAGCTTAGGGAGCGCAAAGAAATGTGCAGCCTTGGAGAAATGATCTATGACAGTGAGGATGGTGGTGTTACCATCAGAAGGGGGGAGGCCGGTGACAAAGTCCAGGGCAATGTGGGACCATGGACGACTAGGGATAGGCAGGGGTCAGAGCAAGCCGGTATGTGATAGGTCTTGTTATGGGCACAGACAGCACACGCCGCGATGAAAGCGCGGACGTCAGCGTCCATGGAGGGCCACCAGAACCGCCGACGAGCGAACTCCAGGGTTCGGGTTATGCCTGGGTGACAGGTGAGTCTCGAGGAGTGAGCCCAGGTGAGCACCTTGGACCTCACCATGTCCGGGACGAACAGCCGGTTGGGCGGACCAGAGCCGGGGTAAGGCTGTTGCCGCTGAGCCTGGAGAACAGCGGATTCGACCTCCAGGGTGAGCGTAGCGACAAGGCAGGCAGACGGCAGGATGGGTTCCGGTTCAGTGCAAGGGCCCTCGGGAGAGTGTAAACGGGATATGGCGTCTGTCTTAATGTTACGGGTCCCAGGTCGGTAGGTTTGCGTGAAATTGAAACGTCCAAAGAAAAGAGCCCACCTGGCCTGCCGGGAGTTGAGTCTCTTGGCAGACTGAATGAACTCCAGGTTCCGGTGATCTGTCCAGACAATGAATGGCTGGTCCGCTCCCTCCAGCCAGTGACGCCATTCCTCTAGTGCCAGTTTCACAGCCAAAAGCTCGCGGTTCCCGACATCATAGTTGCACTCTGGCGGGGTCAGCCGGCGCGAGAAGAAAGCGCAGGGATGGAGCTTGTGGTCACCGGGGGAACGTTGTGAAAGCACCGCCCCCACCCCAGTGTTGGAAGCGTCGACCTCCATGATAAACTGGAGGGTCGGGTCGGGTCGGGCTGAATGAGGATGGGCGCTGAAACGAATCGCTCCTTCAGATCCAGGAAAGAAGTCTCTGCCTCCGGCATCCACTCAAAGGACCTCTTGGAAGAGGTTAGGGCAGTGAGGGGGGCAGCGATCTGGCCATAACCTCTGATGAAGCGACGGTAGAAATTGGCGAAGCCAAGGAATTGCTGGAGCTGCTTCCTGGAGGAAGGAGAGGGCCACTCAGCTACCGCAGACACCTTGCATGGATCCATCTTCACCTCCCCCTGGCCAATGATGTAACCCAGGAAGGAGACGGACGGGACATAGCAGTCGCACTTCTCTGCCTTTACGGAAAGTCTGTTCTCTAGAAGACGCTGGAGAACCTGCCATACATGTACTCTGTGCTCTTCCAGGGACCCGGAGAAGATCAAGATGTCATCCAGGTAAACGAACACAGAGTCGTTAAGCATGTCGCGGAGGACATCGTTAACCAGCGCTTGGATGACTGCAGGATCGTTGGTGAAACCGAAAGGCAAAACTAAATATTCGAAGTGGCCCAAGGGAGTGTTGAAGGCCGTCTTCCACTCGTCCCCCTCCCGGATCCGGACCAGGTGGTACGCATTGCGCAGGTCCAGTTTAGAGAAGACCATGGCTCCATGGAGGGGAACAAAGGCGGAGCTAATGAGGGGCAACGGGTATTTATTCTTTACCGTGATGTTGTTCAGCCCACGATATTCAATGCAAGGATGGAGGGAGCCGTCCTTCTTACTGACAAAGAAAAACCCCGCTCCTACCAGGGAAGATGAGGGACAGATTATCCCAGCGGCCAGGGACTCCTGGATGTATTGCTCCATGGACACACGCTCGGGACGGGAAAGGTTAAACAGCTGACTGCTGGGCAGGGGAGCTCCGGGGAGTAGGTCGATGGCGCAATCGTATGGGCGGTGGGGGGGGGGGGGGGGTAAAGAAAGGGCGCGGGCCTTACTGAAAACCTCTCTAAGGTCATGGTAAACCAAGGGAACGGAGGAGAGGTCGGGAGGAGGGGGTGGTGGAACCTCAGGAGTGAGAGGGGGTTGGGCGGAACGTAGACAATGGGCGAGACAGAAAGGGCTCCAGGAGGAGATCCGACTCTCCTTCCAGTCCATGTGAGGGTTGTGACACTGCAGCCAGGGAAATCCCAAGACTACTGGGGTGAGAGGACAGTCAATAACATGTAGAGTGAGAGACTCACGGAGGTTCCCGGAGACGACCAGAGACAAAGGTACTGTCCGGCGGTCAACCCGAGCAAGTGTCTTCACATTGAGGGACTGGGCTACAATGGGGGAATCCAAGGGGGTTGTCTTAATCCCGAGTTGCCTGACGAGCTGCCGATCAATGAAAGATTCGTCCGCTCCTGAATCCAAAAGGACTGACAGGGGGAAGGACTGCTCCTGCCATAAAAGGACAGAGTCCAGGACGGGACGGGGGGCCGAGGGATCAAGAGTTCGACTCGCCAGAATCCCTCGAGTTACAGGCGAGTCGACCCTTTTCCCGGACAGGTGGAACAGGTCGCAATGGTGTGACCAGGAAGACCGCAATAAAGGCAAGCACCGGTCGCCAGCCGGTGTTGCCTCTCGACCGGGGACAGGCGGGCTCGCCCCAATTGCATGGGCTGTGGCTCAGGTTGGGACGTTGGCTCATGACAGGGAGAATAGGACGGTGTGCGCGCTCGCGACGCCGTTCGCGCAGACGATTGTTCAGGCAACTAGCGAGGGAGATGAGATGATCCAAATTGGGTGAATCCTCCCGAGCGGCCAACTCATCCCTGATGGGATCAGTAAGCGCGCTCAAGAAAGCCCCCATTAAGGCCACCTCATTCCACCCACTCTCCGCAGCGAGGGTTCGGAAATCAACTGCGAAGTCAGTGACGCTTCGAGAGCCCTGGCGGATGGAGAAGAGATGCATGGAAACCTCTCTGCCACGGACGGGGTGATCGAAGAACCTCCGCATCTCAGCGGTAAACTCAGTGTAGGAGTAACAGAAATCGGACCCCCCCTCCATTACGGATTACCCAGATCGTCCTTGTAACGTTTGGGGGTCGGGATGTACGGCTCACGTGAAGTAGTTGGCAGGGGAGGGGCCGAGGGAAGGAGCGGTGAGACGGGAGTTGGCGCCAGGACGCGGTTTTCACGGATGGCTGATGTAAGCTCCTGGAGGGTGGACGTGATCTCCCGCAGCGCCTGGTCGTGTTGTCTGAGTAAAACTCCCTGATGGGAGATAACCTGGCGTATGGGATCCGTGTCTGCTGGGTCCATGTTTTGCCAGTTCGTTCTGTTAAGGTTTCGAACTGTTAACCCAAACGCAAGACACCAAGACAGAGATGGAACGGGTTAAAAGGGATTTATTTCGGTACAGGCAAGGGTTAGGCAGGCGGATAGTCAGGCAGGCAGGGGTTCGTTGGCAGGTGGGTGGCAAGCAGGCAGAGGGACGTAGGCAGGCGGGTAGTCAGGTAGGCGAGAAGTCATTAACGTGGAGGCAGCACCGGAGGCAGAACCGGAGCAGGAGTCGGGACGGTACCGGGGAGGACTAGGAAAAGGGAAGAAGGGGTAAGGACAGGCTGGAACTGGTAAGCAGGGAACTAGAATGCTAGAACGAGGTAACTAACTTGGAAAGCGTAAACAACGAACTGGCGCCAGCTGCTTGGTGAATGGGGAAGAAGTAGGGTGCGTTGATTGGTGATTGGAGACCGGAGTGTAGAACGGAGTGCACGAGGGTAATTGCTGACGGAAAGGTAAACAGAGACACGTGGGGAAGTGGCAGCCGGCGCAACTAGGTGGTGGCAGAGGGTGACGTGACAGTACCCCCCCCCTCTAAGGGCACCTCCAGGCGGACAAACGGGGTGACAGGGGTGCAGGCGGTGGAAGTCCCGGATTAGGGAGGCGTCCAGAATGCGACTCTGAGGAACCCAGGACCGCTCCTCAGGTCCGTAGCCCTCCCAGTCTACCAGATACTGGTATCATCGGCCGCGACGACGCACATCGAGGAGGAGTCTGACCGTGTATGCCAGATGATTGTTGATCAGCCGGGGGGGAGGTGGCGCCAGAGACGGAGGAGACAGCGGACTAGAGGAGACGGGCTTCAGCTGGGAGACGTGGAAGGTGGGGTGTATGCGGAGCGATGGGGGCAACCTTAACCGGACCGCACAGGGGTTGATCAGGGCCTCGATCTCAAAGGGTCCGACAAACCGGGGTGAGAGTTTCTGGGAGACCCCCTTTAAGGGAAGGTCCTTAGACAGCAGCCAGACCTTCTGTCCAGGGGAGTACTGTGTGGTCGGTTGCCGGCGCTTGTTCGCCTGGTGTTGGGAGCGGGTGGACGCACGGAGAAGTGCAGTACATGCACGCTTCCAGGTGCGCTGGCAACGGCGTAGGTGAGCCTGGATAGAGGGGACAGCGATTTCTGCCTCTAAGGCAGGGAACAGGGGAGGTTGGTATCCCAACGAGCACATAAACGGTGACAGACCAGTGGACGCATTGACAAGGGTGTTGTGGGCATACTCAACCCAGGGAAGTTGAGTACTCCAGGACGAGGAGTTGGTGCTGGTCACGCAGCGAAGTGCAGCTTCCATCTCCTGGTTTGCCCTTTCAGTTTGCCCATTGGTCAGCGGGTGGTAACCGGAGGAGAGGCTGATCGTGGTTCCCAGAGCCGCACAGAACGCTCACCAGACCTGGGAGATGAACTGCGGGCCCCGGTCCGACACGATATCCGCCGGAATGCCATGGAGGCGGAACACATGGGACACCACGAGATCCGCAGTCTCTCTAGCGGAGGGAAGCTTAGGGAGCGCAATGAAATGTGCAGCCTTGGAGAAACGATCTATGACAGTGAGGATGGTGGTGTTACCATCAGAAGGGGGGAGGCCGGTGACAAAGTCCAGGGCAATGTGGGACCATGGACGACTGGGGATAGGCAGGGGTCGGAGCAAGCCGGTACGTGGTTGGGTTGAGGTCTTGTTACGGGCACAGACAGCACACGCCGCAATGAAAGCGCGGACATCAGCATCCATGGAGGGCCACCAGAACCGCCGACGAGCGAACTCCAGAGTTCGGGTTATGCCTGGGTGACAGGTGAGTCTCGAGGAGTGAGCCCAGATGAGCACCTTGGACCTCACCACGTCCGGGACGAACAGCCGGTTGGGCGGACCAGAGCCGGGGTCAGGCTGTTGCCGCTGAGCCTGGAGAACAGCGGATTCGACCTCCAGGGTGAGCGTAGCGACGAGGCAGGCGGACGGCAGGATGGGTTCCGGTTCAGTGCAAGGGCCCTCGGGAGAGTGTAAACGGGATAGGGCGTCTGGCTTAATGTTATGGGAACCAGGTCGGTATGTTAGTGTGTAATTGAAACGTCCAAAGAAAAGAGCCCACCTGGCCTGCCGGGAGTTGAGTCTCTTGGCAGACTGAATGTACTCCAGGTTCCGGTGATCTGTCCAGACAATAAATGGCTGGTCCGCTCCCTCCAGCCAGTGACGCCATTCCTCTAGTGCCAGTTTAACAGCCAAAGGCTCGCGGTTCCCGACATCATAGTTGCGCTCTGGCGGGGTCAGCCGGCGCGAGAAGAAAGCGCAGGGATGGAGCTTGTGGTCACCGGGGGAACGTTGTGAAAGCACCGCCCTCACCCCAGTGTCGGAAGCGTCGACCTCCACGATAAACTGGAGGGTCGGGTCGGGCTGAATGAGGATGGGCGCTGAAACGAATCGCTCCTTCAGATCCAGGAAAGAAGTCTCTGCCTCCGGCGTCCACTCAAAGGACCTCTTGGAAGAGGTTTGTGCAGTGAGAGGGGCAGCGATCTGGCCATAACCTCTTATGAAGCGACGGTAGAAATTGGCGAAGCCAATGAATTGCTGGAGCTGCTTCCTGGAGGAAGGAGAGGGCCACTCAGCTACCGCAGAGACCTTGCATGGATCCATCTTCGCCTCCCCCTGGCCAATGATGTAACCCAGGAAGGAGACGGACGGGACATGGAAGTCGCACTTCTCTGCCTTTACGAAAAGTCTGTTCTCTAGAAGACGCTGGAGAACCTGCCATACATGTACTCTGTGCTCTTCCAGGGACCCGGAGAAGATCAAAATGTCATCCAGGTAAACGAACACAGAGTCGTTAAACATGTCGCGGAGGACATTGTTAACCAGCGCTTGGAAGACCGCAGGATCGTTGGTGAGACCGAAAGGCAAAACTAAATATTCGAAGTGGCCCAAGGGAGTGTTGAAGGCCGTCTTCCACTCGGCCCTGACCCGGATCCGGACCAGGTGGTACGCATTGCGCAGGTCCAGTTTAGAGAAGACCATGGCTCCATGGAGGGGAACAAAGGCGGAGCTAATGAGGGGCAACGGGTATATATTCTTTACCGTGATGTTGTTCAGCCCACGATAGTCAATGCAAGGACGGAGGGAGCCGTCCTTCTTACTGACAAAGAAAAAACCCGCTCCTACCGGGGAAGATGAGGGATGGATTATCCCAGCGGCCAGGGACTCCTGGATGTATTGCTCCATGGACACACGCTCGGGACGGGAAAGGTTAAACAGCTGACTGCTGGGCAGGGGAGCTCCGGGGAGTAGGTCGATGGCGCAATCATATGGGCGGTGGGGGGGTAAAGAAAGGACGCGGGCCTTACGGAAAACCTCTCAAAGGTCATGGTAAACCAAGGGAACGGAGGAGAGGTCGGGAGGAGGGGGTGGTGAAACCTCAGGAGTGAGGGGGGGTTGGGCGGAACGTAGACAATGGGCGAGACAGAAAAGGCTCCAGGAGGAGATCCGACTCTCCTTCCAGTCCATGTGAGGGTTGTGACGCTGCAGCCAGGGAAATCCCAAGACTACTGGGGTGAGAGGACAGTCAATAACATGTAGAGTGAGAGACTCACGGTGGTTCCCGGAGACGACCAGAGAAAAAGGTACTGTCCGGCGGTCAACCCGAGCAAGTGTCTTCCCATTGAGGGACTGGGCTACAATGGGGGAATCCAAGGGGGATGTCTTAATCCCGAGTTGCCTGACGAGCTGCCGATCAATGATAGATTCGTCTGCTCCTTAATTCAAAAGGACTGACAGGGGGAAGGACTGATCCTGCCATAAAAGTACAGAGTCCAGGACGGGGGGCCGAGGGATCAAGAGTTCGACTCGCCAGAATCCCTCGAGTTACAGGCGAGTCGACCCTTTTCCCGGACAGGTGGAACAGGTCGCAATGGTGTGACCAGGAAGACCGCAATAAAGGCAAACACCGGTCGCCAGCCGGTGTTGCCTCTCGACCGGGGACAGGCGGGCTCGCCCCAATTGCATGGGCTCCGGCTCAGGTTGGGACGTTGGCTCATGACGGGGAGAAAAGGACGGTGTGCGCGCTAGCGACGCCGTTCGTGCAGACGATTGTCCAGGCAACTAGCGAGGGAGATGAGATGATCCAAATTGGGTGAATACTCCCGAGCGGCCAACTCATCCCTGATGGGATCAGTAAGCGCGCTCAAGAAAGCCCCCATTAAGGCCACCTCATTCCACCCACTCTCCGCAGCGAGGGTTCGGAAATCAACTGTGAAGTCAGCGACGCTTCGAGAGCCCTGGCGGATGGAGAAGAGACGCATGGAAACCTCTCTGCCACGGACGGGGTGATCGAAGACCCTCCGCATATCAGCGGTACACTCAGTGTAGGAGGAACAGAAATCGGACCCCCCCTCCATTACGGAGGTAGCCCAAGAGAGGGCCCTACCACGTAAGGCTCGGACGAGGTAAGCGATCAGGGAGCAGTCGGTGGGGTAGGTCAGGGGCTGGAGGCGGAACACCAGGTCACACTGCAGAAGGAAGTCCCGAGAAGTACCCAGATCGCCCTCGTAACGTTCGGGGGTCGGGATGTACGGCTCACGTGAAGTAGTTGGCAGGGGAGGGGCCGAGGGAAGGAGAGACGGGAGTTGGCGCTAGGTTTTCACGGATGGCTGATGTAAGCTCCTGGAGGGTGGACGTGATCTCCCGCAGCGCCTGGTCGTGTTGTCCGAGTAAAACTCCCTGATGGGAGATAACCTGGCGTATGGGATCCGTGTCTGCTGGGTCAATGTTTGGCCAGTTCGAACTGTTAACCCAAACGCAAGACACCAAGACAGAGATGGAATGGGTTCAAAGGGATTTATTTCGGTACAGGCAAGGGTTAGGCAGGCGGATAGTCAGGCAGGCAGGGGTTCGTTGGCAGGTGGGTGGCAAGCAGGCAGAGGGACGTAGGCAGGCGGGTGGTCAGGCAGGCGAGAGGTCGTTAACGTGGAGGCAGTCAGACGAACAGGAGCAGGAGTCGGGACGGAACCGGGGAGGGCTAGGAAAAGGGAAGACGGGTTAAGGACAGGCTGGAACAAGTAAGCAGGGAACTAGAATGCTGGAACGAGGTAACTAACTTGGAAAGCGTAAACAACGAACTGGCGCCGGCTGCTTGGTGAACGGGGAAGAAGTAGGGTGCGTTGATTGGTGATTGGAGACCGGAGTGTAGAACGGAGTGCACGAGGGTAATTGCTGACGGAAAGGTAAACAGAGACACGTGGGGAAGTGGCAGCCGGCGCCACTAGGTGGTGGCAGAAGGTGATGTGACAGTAAGATTGAGATTCTCCCAATTAGGGGGGAGACTTTCATGCTTCAAAAACTTAATTCAAACTCTAAAAGATTAGTATGACTCTTATAAACTGTTTGGGCTGGCCAGCATTTTTTATTTGTAGAATATATCATTTATAGGATGTGATTTTATTGATAACATTATTGAAATCACTATTGAAAAAAAATGACTACAGATATGTCGGGGTAATTTTAAGCTATTAGCTAGTTGCAATGTTAGTTACATTGTATTTGTACACTATGACATGTATTTATTTTGAAGGACAACACTTTCTCTGTAATATCTTAAAAAAAAAAGTTTATTTTTATGACAGCCCAAACCACTTGAATCACCTGGAAGGTCAAACCTGTGACCTTCCCCTTTAACCCCTTTTAGGAAACATTAACGTCATTATAATTTAAACTAAACATTTTTTCCTTTCACAAATACTTTATTGTTTTTCAGTTCACTTCCAGGGGTGCACCATAAAAATCAATTACATTTCTCATTAGGTCAAAGGTCAACCATAACCATGTCAACGGTCAAATCTGCCAGACTCAGGGTCATAAATCATCAATTAACTCTTGACAGCAAGGTCGTAAATCGTCAGGTCCTTGAATCTTGACTCAAGGTGAAATTTATATCTCTCTAGCCATGACTTGGTTTACAAAGGTAAAGTATTAGGGAAAATATTGAATAAATGGAAAAAGCGAAAGTCACTTCTTAATAAACTACCAGCATCAACTCTATATAGTGATTTGTAAAAAAATTAAGAACGATTGTTAGCTCAAATCACCCCAAAATACAACCCATCTTATCCTAATGTACAATGTTACTTAACCCTTCTCCCATTTGGCTTAAAGGTCAAGTGTTTAGCAGCAACTAGTGGTGATGTTGCAGATTGCAACCAACCGAACCACTACGGCGGCCTCTGCTGGCCTGTATTGTGAAAGGTGCCAGTACATATTTCCGTTCTGCGATAAAGCAATGCACCAAGGTCATTTTTTGGCAGCTCTAGCTTTTGTATGTATATCAGTTGAACCAATCACAATCGGGTATCTTTGTCAAAGTCATCATGGTCACTGTATATGTTAGTGGACATGGCGGAGGTAACAGCCTATTTACCTTTCTCACACACAGTCCTTTTATTGCACCCATGGTGGTAACTTACATTCATAGACCTATAATTATGGCTATCTGTTATATATATATTGATAATTAATCTCGATAGCGAGTCAGCGCAACTTAACCCTCTCTGCATCAGAGAGAGAGAGGGTTAAGCTTCTAGGACAGTTATGTTTAAGTCCATGGTCTATGTGGATGTGTGGAGCTCCATCTGTTTTATTATTAGTATTATTTAAACCAGGTCAATGTTACAACTTTCACGTTGGGTGATGGGGACCTTTGCGGGTGGCTTTATAGATGCTTTTTATTTGGTTATGGTATATGGAATATACCATAACGGATATTTCCAAAATATCTATTAATTAATGCCACTCAATTAAATTATTTTCACTATTTATCACACTTACTAGCTAACTCTAGCTTAATCTGAAGCTAGAGAAACCAATTAATTCGCAAAGCGCCCCTTTCTCCCGATAGTAAAGTTCTCACTCATTTCACTTTTATATTGACGCTTTAGCTCTATTTCCGGTTCACCCTCTCCATTGATTTCAGTCAGCTGTGGTCTTCATTCGTGAGATTGAATTGAAAAATCAAAATGACACAAAACCAAAAAATAAGCAGTTTTTTCCACTTTGTTCCAGTTGAGTTTTAATGTTCATGGACATTGGATAAACTGAAAATGTTTTCTCGTTTATGGTTTTGAACAGAAAACAATGTGCCTGACACCAACCCAAAATTTAGCCGTTTTTATTTTTCAATATTCATGGGATTGTAAAAACTGAAAATGGGCCTGTTTTCTACGTTTTGGTTTTGGTTTTAAGTTATGTGCTCGTTTTATCATGAACACTGAATATACCTTAGTACCTTGAATCACAATGATTAGTCGTCTAGTCATATCCCATGTGAAACAGAACCTGCTGCTTTAGAGAAGGGGAGTCTTATAAGGCCTCTGGGGTTTATGTCCATCTCCTGCACTTGTATTTCTACGTTCTTTTAAATATGTACTTTTATTGTATCGTACATTGTGTAAAAATACGTAAAAAAGTGTATCGTCTTCTGTGTGGTTCGTTGTTTATGTTGGATGCTGAAGTAACTTTAAGAGATTTCTTTCGCTCTACTTACTCTTTTCACTCCATCATTAATGAGGAGATAATTATGACATTATGTGCTGATGAAGGTTTCATCATGTGTTGTGTGTAAAATGTTTTGGTAACACCTCTAAGTGGCACAGACTCCTCTGTGGCCCACAACATTTCCAGAAGAACGACGAGGTGCCAGCGAATTCCTTTGTGGACAAGCCCACGTGATGCACCTGTTTTTCCGTCCGTCCGTTCACGTGTGTGTGTGTGTTATTTCTAAGTAAATAGAATGATGTCATGTCTAAACCAAATCCTGACCTGATGTTCAACAAAGTTTTGTTTAAGTGTGGAAGTATGGCCTGATGTAGAAAGAAAAGGATCGCAATGGAACAAACATATTAATAAAGTTTGGTTGAATAGGTAAATGTATCTGAATGTGTCCCAGCTTATTGGGCAGTTCAGATGGACTAAGGAGCGTTGTGTTAACTGGACAAGCAGCTTGAGATGCTTCACCTGGAAGCTACATATCTATGCTACCGGTAGCCACCTTGTCCCAATACCTGGAAAGCATTTTCTAAAACAGCCATTGCTTGTGATAGCAAGCAGCAACTCAGTAAAATACCTATTCGTCACCTCTGACCTCTTTCTTCGTGCATATACTAATGAACATATCTATTCTGAATATGCTGTTTACATGGTCTTTCCAAATGTGAATTAAATAGGTCTACATGGTAATAGAGATATACACCTATTCATTATTTCTGAAAATTGTCAGAAATAATGTTTCTGACAAAGTGCTAAGCAGTGTTCTATTTAATCATCAAAGTTGAGATTTACAGAGGATCCGAATATGTTAATCTTGTGGAGTTGGTTGAAAAATTTGTTGTAAGGCCACGTTCATTTCTTTGTGATGTTCTAAACTAACATCAGTATAGTGTATAATCTATAAGTAGTGGCAGGCCCCACAATTGCAGTACACAGCACTAGGAACTTAACACAATTATAATATACTATTACTGAGATACTAAGATATGTACAATTGTGTAATCAATCAAAACTATTATTATGGACAAATCACTCATCCCTCAGTGTTGGCACACATCCCTGCCATCGCTGGCCAACGATTGGCCCATGCTCCTATGCTCCTCTGCCCTGGTTGGACACATAGAGAAGTTAGAAGAGAGGAAGAGGATGAAGAGAGGAGAGCAGAAAGATGAAGATGAAAAAAACACTGAGATGAAGAGGGAGAAAGGAGGGGTTAGTAAGTGTGTGTTTAGGGGTAGGGAGGGGTTGATGAGTATCACAGGGAGGTAGAGATATAAATCGTAGTATCAATGAGGGATTTTGTCACAGACGCCGCCAGGGCTTCACCCCTGGTCTCAGCTGGCCTCCGTTCCTCCCTACATCCTCTGCACGTTGGCTCCCTTACCTCCATGCTCCCTATCCTCTCACCCATGTCTGCCCTACTGAGGAGCCCGGTGGCTGGGGTGGGGGTGGACCTCTGCTACCCCCTGCTCCTCAACACCTCCTGCAGGCGGACGCTGCGTCCCCGCTCCCAGGCCAGCTTCCTGTACGTCGCTCTTTCCTCCGTGGCGTTCCTCACCGTGTTGCTCAACCTGCTGGTCATCATCTCCATCTCCCACTTCCGCCAGCTGCACACGCCCACCAACCTGGTGCTGCTGTCCCTGGCCTGCTCCGACCTGCTCATCGGCCTGTTGGTGATGCCCCTGACGGCCCAGCACTACATCAGAACCTGCTGGTTCCTGGGACATTGGGCGTGCACCGCGTCCAACATCCTGGGCTTTGTGCTGACCTCGACATCGGTGGGGAACATCCTGCTGATATCAGCGGACCGCTACGTTGCCATCTGCCAGCCGCTACGCTACACCAGCGAGGTGACAATGCGCCGGGTGCAGCTGGCGGTGTGCCTGTGCTGGGCCTGCGCAGTCCTCTACAACTGCAGCATCGTGCAGGACACTCTGCGAGAGCCTGGCAAGCACAGCATGTGCCACGGGGACTGCGTGGTTGTGCTAGGGGTGGTGGTAGTGGTGGTGGACCTGCTGGTCACCTTCTTGGCGCCCGTGTCCGTCGTGGTGGCGCTTTACGCCCGTGTGTTCGCCGCCGCGCTGTCCCAGACACGGCAGATGAGGTCGTCCCGGGTGGCGGGGACGGTGGCCAGGAGGTCGGAGCTGAAGGCTGCGGTGACGCTGGGCGTGGTGGTGGTGGTCTTCCTCGTATCCTTCTGTCCATACTATTACCCGTTATTTGCGGGGCAGGACAACGAAGTGGTCGGGTTCTGGGTGGGATGGCTGCTGTACTTAAACTCCTGCCTGAACCCACTCATGTACGCCTTCTTCTACCCCTGGTTCAGGAAGGCCATCAGACTCATTGTCACCCTGCAGATACTGCAGTCAGACTCCTGCCAGGCCAACATATTCTAAGATGCACTGACAGATTGGATCTGAGGTGTTTCAGAGGTTAAGGGACAAAGGAAAACTTGTTTTTCTTATCAGAAAGCCTTTATTCATGAATTGCTTGTATATTATTCCCCAGCTCCATGCAGTGTAGCAATTAACTTCTTAACTGAAAATACACAACTGGGCCTGTGTTGTGTATTTTGTGTTGTGTTTTGTGTTGTGTTGTGCTGAAAATACACAACACATTGTAATCAAGTACATCATGAGTCAGTAAATCAAGAAAACAGAATGATGTAACTTTACGCAATATTGATAGCAATTAGATATTACGAATAAGAAAAGAAAAGACATGAATGTAAAGATATGAGAATTATAATAATGCAGATGTGCATATTTGTAAAGTTTAATGAATTGTACAATTTGTATAATTGTATTTGTATGTAAGCTTTAATATAATGTGAAATGAATAGTATTGTTATGCTGAACTGAGCAAGGGGACCCAAAGGCACGACACAGAGGAGGAGGAGACGGAGAGGTACAAGGGAGATTAACTGGGAAGCGAGGAACAGGCAAGCCGAGGCTAAGCAGGCAGTTGGGCAAACGGGAAGAACGGGTCTCAGGCAGGAACAGGGAAAGGACACGTATTCAAAAGCTGGGACGACGATACGGACGAGAGTAGAGTATACGACGAACTAGCGCCGGCTGTTGGAAAATCCAAGGGAGAAATAGGGTGCGTTGATTGGGGGATTGCCGTCAGATGTGTAAACAGAACGCACGTGGTGAAGTGGCAGCCGGCACCCGCTAGGTGGTGGAAATGGACGGCTTGACGGTAGACGACGTGACAATTATTTAATTAAAGTTTATTATTGAATATATGTTTTCAATAAAGTACAAACATTCTACATTGTAAAAGACAGTTAAGTAACCATAAGACTGTAACTTCTTTTATTCTGTGCATTGAATGACATTTGAGCTTTCAAATAATCTGTCTGAACCTGGGTTAGTTTGAGGAAAGTAAAATATAGAAACATTTATCAGGAGAGCAATGATTGGTTGTCTGGTCACATCCTGTTTGAAACAACCTGCCGCTTTGAGGGGAGGGAGTCGTCTGGGTTTCTGTCCCTCTCCTGCACTTGTATTTCTATGTTCTATCTAAGATGTACTTTAATTGTATTTGTTCATTGTGAAAATAAATAAACAAAAATGTGTTCTGTATTCTCTGTGGTTCATTGTTTATGTTGAAAGCTTAAGTAACTTAAATGAGATCTCTCTCTCTACTCACTTTTTTCACATCATTAATGAGGAGATAATAATGACTGATGTACTGATGAATGTACTGATAAAGGGATTCATCACGTGTTGTGGCACAGGGTCGATTCTAGGATCAGACCTTTAGGGGGCCTCAGCCCCTAATGAGAATGGGACATGCATACAGTGCCTCACAAAAGTGTTCAATCCCCCCTACTAAATCACTACTTCCAATGGACAACAATGAATATATTAATATTTTTTAATATCTGATATTATTATTTACAACAATAATACTATTAATGAAGTACGGGTTTTAGACCACAAAAAAATTTCACTTTGGCTAACCTCAGTTTATTTAGATACACAATGATATCTTCAGAAGCAACCATAATCAGTTGAGTGGTATATTGTAGTGTTTAAAAATAATAAATGAATGAACAATCACAGATACACCTGATTTACAGAGGTCACAGTTATTTAATTAAACCTGAGGCAAAGACTCTATCATAATGACCAGAACAGAAGTAAGAGATAAAGTAATAGCAGAGCAGATATGAGGAGAAATGTACAAACCATTGTTTGAGTCTCTCAACCACATGGGGAGAGTCCACCATATGTTCAAGCAATGCAAAAATCATACAATACAGATATTGTCAAATCAGGAAGTCACTCCAATATGTGCACCTAGTCAAAAAGGAAACCGGTAAGAGATTACAATCTGAGACCGAAAACTAATTTGAAAGTTTTCAGTAGCTGCATAAGAGAAAGAGTGCAGTCACATTTTCTGAATGCTGTACAAGTATGACCTGTATGGCAACCCAGTCGCCAGAAGAAAACGTTCTGCAAACCAGAGATACATCGTATCCAACGTTTCGGAACCAAAATACGTTCAATATCAACGTTTCTAGGTACATGTTTATCACTGTATGGGTTTGAACTGCTCGTTGCGCTTTTGAGGGACTATAATGGGGGTAGGCTATTCTCTGAACAATGAGCTACATTTTTGTTTGGAATCCTCTCGTCTGAGGGCTAGTTACGTCACTCCGAGAGATTTGTTAGCATGGACGGATTTAGAAGTGACACAGCCGATAGCCAAACGCCAAGCTCATTGATTTAACAAGGCACGTTTATTTGTCACAATGCATTATCTTTCTCACATTACCCTCATGTGTGAGAGGGCATTCCTCAGCCTCAGTGTGTATTGACCTTTTCTGTTGTTGAGTGCATTGATCATGGAAAGCTGCTTATGTATGTATGATGTACCCCTACTGACCACAAGCACCCCTCCCTCCCACCCTCCCCCATATGGACAGGGGGGAATTGTTACCATGGCCCACTGGTGTGGGTGTCTTTTATATGGTAGAGGGCATTCAATTATACTAGAATGTTCAATTAGGAGGCTGTACTTCTACACGAAGTGACTCACAAAGCCTCAGCACATGCTCCATCTCGTGGCGCCTCACCCAGCATTTCGCTTGTACGATTTTGAGATTAAATTCTTCCCAGACCTACATTTTACCGATCCAAGATGCATATCTGTGAATCAGACCTCTATTCCAGAAAAAAAAAAGTTAGGAGAGAAATGCACATTAACTTTTTATAATCTCATTAAGGGCCGTGGTAAAGGCTCCTTTTGACCTTTTGAACCCAAACTTGAAAACTTGTCCACAGGCCAGCTGTGTTAATATGCCTTAAGGCATGCATTTCCAACTCCATCCCACAAAAAATGGGGAACTGGAAACTTCCCTCTGTTTTATGCCCATTTGCTCTTCAGTTGTCGGTCATGCCCCTTGTTCGCCCTACTGGGATGGCTAGAGATGCCAAAATTCATAAACGTGTTCCCATAGGTCCAGGAAGCGACCAATCCAATATTTTGATTTCTAGCGCTTTCAGAAAGTGTGTCCTCTAAGAAGTGTGGCCCATGAGATCTAGTTGATCAGAATGGGGTGTACAGGCTGTTTTGGAGATAGGAAGGACCTACAGCCCTGGGACTTGACAACCTTGTTCCAGGGCCTGACTGAGTCAGGCCAAAGTTAGTCACCACACCTAACTTTGGCCCTCTCAGACCCCAGGGTCGGGGAGGGGGGGTAGAGTTACGGTTAGCGTCCAAGTTTATATCTCTTGTCTCTGAATTTAGATGAATGTATGGTAACAGCTTGGGTTTCCAATGCATTTCAATATAGCATTTGATTATGCTTTGTTAACCTTTCTTATAGGGCTAGAGCCCCAAGATTGATTGTTATTCATTTAATAACAATTAAATTCCATCACTTCCTGTTTGGCTTGAGCCTTCAATCATATCATTTTTGTAGAGTTGAAATCCCTCAATCATATAAAAGTGGTCAAACGGGCCCCCCCCCCATCCTTTGCGACCATGACGGCAGGCATGGCTGTGACCCTTGAGCCGTGGTAACTTGGCCTTGGGGAACACACACACATACACACACACACACACACACAGTCCCTGCGTGGGTCCCTGGTGGAGTATGGCCCTTACATCAAAGTTTATGGTTTGTCAGATGACACCTTAAGTCTAAGTGATGCAATATCATCATGTTATCATAATTTCTCCAAGCCGATCTAATGCTGAATCAATTTTATATTACAAATGATTGTATTATTTATGTGTAAGACATCTCAGTGTGTAATATTGAGGCTCTCCCAATTAGGGGGGAGACTTTCATGCTTCAAAAACGAAATTCAAACTCTAAAAGATTAGTATGACTCTTATAAACAGTTCGGGCTAGCCAGCATTTATTTGTTGTAGAATATATCATTTATAGGATGTGATTTTATTGATAACATTATTGAAATCACTATTGATAAAAAAAGACTACAGATATGTCGGGGTAATTTTAAGCTACGAGTTAGTTGCAATGTTATTTACATTGTATTTGTACACTGTCACATGTATTTATTTTGAAGGACAACACTGTCTCTGTAATATCTTTTTTTTAAAGTTTAGTTTTACAACAGCCCACACCACTTGGATCATCTGGAAGGTCAAGCCTGTGACCTTTCTCTTTAACCCCTTTTAGTAAACATTAACATCAATATGATTTAAACTCAACATTCTTTCCTTTCACAAAGACTTTATTGTTTTTCAGTACACTTCCAAGGGTGCACCATAAAAATCGGATTCAATTCTTAGTAGGTCAAAGGTCAACCCATAAACCATGTCAAAGGTCAAATCAGCCAGACCCAGGATCATAAATCATCATTTAACTCTTGACAGCAGGGTCGCCAATCGTCAGGTCCTTGAATCTTGACACAAGGTGAATTTTTTATCTCTTTAGCCATGACTTGGTTTACAAAGGTAAAGTATTAGGGAAATGTTTGAATAAATGGAAAAAACGAAAGTCACTTTTTCATAAACTACCAGCATCAACTCTATATAGTGATTTGTAAAAGAAAAAAGAAAAAAAAAGAAAGATTGTTTTAACATTAGCTCAACTCACCCCAAAATCCAACCCATCTTACCCTAATGTACAATGTTACTTAACCCTTCGCCCCTTTGGCTTAAAGGTCAAGTGTTAAGCAGCAACTAGTGTTGATGTTAGAGATTGCAACCAACTGAATACCCCTCTCTCACCCCTCCCTTTCCCACCACTACGGCGGCCTCTGTATTGTGTAAAGTGCCAGTACATATTTCCGTTTTGCGATAAACCAATGATCATTTTAACCGCATCAAGGTCGATTTTTGACAGCTCTAGCTTGTGTATGTATATATATCAGTTGAACCAATCACAATCGGGTATCTTTGTCAAAGTCACCATGGTCACTGTATATGTTAGTGGACATGGCGGAGGTAACAGCCTATTTCCGTTTCTCACACACAGTCCTTTTATTGCACCCATGGTGGTAAATTACATTCATAGACCTATAATTATGGCTATCTGTTATATATATATATATATTGATAATTAATCTCGATAGAGATTCAGCGCAACTTAACCCTCTCTGCATCAGAGAGAGGGTTAAGCTTCTAGGAGACTTATGTTTAAGTCCATGGTCTATGTGGATGTGTGGAGCTCCATCTGTTTTATTATTAGTATTATTTAAACCAGGTCAATGTTACAACTTTCACGGTGGGTGATGGGGATCTTTGCGGGGGGCTTTATAGATGCTTTTTATTTGGTTATGGTATATGGAATATACCATAACGGATATTTCCAAAATATATATTAATTAATGCCACTCAATTAAATTATTTTCACTATTTATCACACTTACTAGCTAACTCTAGCTTAATCTGAAGCTAGAAAAACCAATTAATTCGCAAAGCGCCCCTTTCTCCCGATAGTAAAGTTCTCACTCATTTCACTTTTATATTGACGCTTTAGCTCTATTTCCGGTTCACCCTCTCCATTGATTTCAGTCAGCTGTGGTCTTCATTCGTGAGATTGAATTTAAAAATCAAAATGACACAAAACCAAAAAATAAGCAGTTTATTCCACTTTGTTCCAGTTGAGTTTTAATGTCCATGGACATTGGATAAACTGAAAATGTTTTCTCGTTTTAGGTTTTCAACAGAAAACAATGGGCCTGACACCAACCCAAAAACTAGCCGTTTTTATTTTTAAATGTTCATGGGATTGTAAAAAGTGAAATTTGGCCTGTTTTCTAAGTTTTGGTTTTGGTTTTAAGTTATGTGCTCGTTTTATCATGAAAACTTTAGTACCTTGAATCACAATGATTAGTCGTCTGGTCATATCCCGTGTGAAACAGAACCTGCTGCTTTGGAGAAGGGGAGTCTTATAAGGCCTCTGGGGTTTATGTCCCTCTCCTGCACTTGTATTTCTACGTTCTTTTAAATATGTACTTTTATTGTATCGTACATTGTGTAAAAATACATAAAAGTGTATCGTCTTCTGTGTGGTTCGCTGTTTATGTTGGATGCTGAAGTAACTTTAAGAGATTTCTTTCGATCTACTTACTCTTTTCACTCCATCATTAATGAGCAGATAATTATGACATTATGTGCTGATGAAGGTTTCATCATGTGTTGTGTGTAGCATGTTATGGTAACACCTCTAAGTGGCACAGACTCCTCTGTGGCCCACAACGTTTCCAGAAGAATGACGAGGTGCCAGCGAATTCCTTTGTGGACAAGCCCACGTGATTTACCTGTTTTTCCGTCTATCCATTCCCGTGTGTGTGTGTGTTATTTCTGAGTAACCCAAATAACGTCTTGTCGAAACCAAATCCTGACCTGATGTTCAACAAAGTTTTGTTTAAGTGTGGAAGTATGGCCTGATGTAGAAAGAAAAGGATCGCAATGGAACAAACATATTAGTAAAGTTTGGTTGAATAGGTAAATATATCTGAATGTGTCCCAGCTCATTGGGCTGTTCAGATGGACTAAGGAGCGCTGTGTTAACTGGACAAGCAGCTTGAGATGCTTCACCTGGAAGCTACATAGCTATGCTAGCGGAAGCCACCTTGTCCCAAAACCGGGAACACATTTTCTAAAACAGCCATTGCTTGTGAAAGCAAGCAGCAACTCAGTAAAATACCTATTTGTCACCTCTGACCTCTTTCTTCGTGCATATACTAATGAACATATACATTCTGAATATGCTGTTTACATGGTCTTTCCAAAAGATGACTTCAATAGGTCTGCATCCATGAAAGTAGAAAAGTTTCCAAAATAATATCCCTACATCCTCTGCACGTCGACTCCCTTACGTCGTTACTCCCTATCCTCTCACCCATGACTCCCCTACTGAGGAGCCTGGTGGCTGGGGTGGGGGTGGACCTCTGTTACCCCCTGCTCCCCAAAACCTCCTGCAGGCGGACGCTGTGTCCCCGCTCCCAGGCCAGCTTCCTGTACGTCGCTCTTTCCTCCGTGGCGCTCCTCACCGTGGTGCTCAACCTGCTGGTCATCGTCTCCATCTCCCACTTCCGCCAGCTGCACACGCCCACCAACCTGGTGCTGCTGTCCCTGGCCTGCTCCGACCTGCTCATCGGCCTGTTGGTGATGCCCCTGATGGCCCAGCACTTCATCAGAACCTGCTGGTACCTGGGTCAGAGGGCGTGCACCGCGTCCTACACCCTGACCTTTGTGCTGACCTCGACATCGGTGGGGAACATCCTGCTGATATCACTGGACCGCTATGTTGCCATCTGCCAGCCGCTACGCTACACCAGCGAGGTGACGGTGGGCCGGGTGCAGGTGACTGTGTGCCTGTGCTGGGCCTGCGCAGTCCTCTACAACTGCAGCATCTTGCAGGACAGCCTGAGAGAGCCTGGCAAGCACAGCATGTGCCACGGGGACTGCGTGGTGGAGGTAGGGGTGGTGGTAGGGGTGGTGGACCTGCTGGTCACCTTCTTGGCGCCCGTGTCCGTCGTGGTGGCGCTGTACGCCCGTGTGTTCGCCGCCGCGCTGTCCCAGACACGGCAGATGAGGTCGTCCCGGGTGGCGGGGACGGTGGCCAGGAGGTCGGAGCTGAAGGCTGCGGTGACGCTGGGCGTGGTGGTGGTGGTCTTCCTCGTATCCTTCTGTCCATACTATTACCCGTTATTTGTGGGGCAGGACAACGAAGTGGTTGGGTTCTGGGTGGGCTGGCTGCTGTACTTGAACTCCTGCCTGAACCCGCTAATGTACGCCTTCTTCTACCCCTGGTTCAGGAAGGCCATCAGACTCATTGTCACCCTGCAGATACTGCAGTCAGACTCCTGCCAGGCCAACATATTCTAAGATGCACTGACAGATTGGATCTGAGGTGTTTCAGAGGTTAAGGGACAAAGGAAAACTTGTTTTTCTTACCAGAAAGTCTTTATTCATGAATTGCTTGTATAATAGTCCCCAGCTCCATGCAGTGTAGCAGATAATATATTAACTGAAAACACTCTAGACACAGCACATTATAATCAATTACATCATGAGTCAGTAAATGAAGAAAACACAATGATGTCACCTTAAGCTATATTGAACAGCAATTAGATATTACAAATAAGAAAAGAAAACGTATTAATGTATAGGTATGAGAATTATTATAATGCAGGTGTGCATATTTGTGATTTTAATAAATTATAAGATTTGTATAATTGTAGATTCATGTATAGCTTTAATAGAATGTGAAATGAATATTATATAATTAAAGTTTATGATTGAATATATGTTTTCAATTAAGTACATACATTCTACATTGTAAAATACAGTTTAGTAACCATAACGATTGTATGTTCTTTAATACTGGGCATTGAATGACATTTGAGCTTTCCAATAATCTGTCTGAGCCTGGGTTAGTTTGGAGAAATTCAATTATAGAAACATGTATCAGGAGAGCAATGATTGGTCGTCTGGTCACATCCTGTTTGAAACAACCTGCCGCTTTGAGGGGAGGGAGTCGTCTGGGTTTCTGTCCCTCTCCTGCACTTGTATTTCTATGTTCTATCTAAGATGTACTTTAATTGTATTTGTTCATTGTGAAAATAAATAAACAAAAATGTGTTCTGTATTCTCTGTGGTTCATTGTTTATGTTGAAAGCTTAAGTAACTTAAATGAGATCTCTCTCTACTCACTTTCTAACATCATTAATGAGGAGATAATAATGACTGATGTACTGATGAATGTACTGATAAAGGGATTCATCAGGTGTTGTGGCACAGGGTCGATTCTAGGATCAGACCTTTAGGGGGCCTCAGCCCCTAATGAGAAAGGGACATGCATACAGTGCCTCACAAAAGTGTTCAACCCCCCCTACTAAATCACTACTTCCAATGGACAACAATGAATATATTAATATTTTTCAATATCTGATATTATTATTTACAACAATAATACTATTAATGAAGTACGAGTTTTAGACCACAAAATATATTTCACTTTGGCTAACCTCAGTTTATTTAGATACACAATGATATCTTCAGAAGCAACCCGAATCAGTTGAGTGGTGTATTGTAGTGTTTAAAAAATAATAAATGAATGAACAATCACAGATACACCTGATTTACAGAGGTCACTCAGTTATCTAATGAAACCTGAGGCAAAGACTCTATCATAATGACCAGAACAGAAGTAAGAGATAAAGTAATAGCAGAGCATATATGAGGA
Organism: Lota lota; assembly: GCA_026745465.1. Lineage (NCBI taxonomy): Eukaryota > Metazoa > Chordata > Actinopteri > Gadiformes > Lotidae > Lota > Lota lota. The sequence goes on along the minus strand of JACYXH010000172.1, from coordinate 1,313,194 downwards.
GAAATGTACAAACCATTGTTTGAGTCTCTCAACCACATGGGGAGAGTCCACCATATGTTCAAGCAATGAAAAAATCATACAATACAGATATTGTCAAATCAGGAAGTCACTCCAATATGTGCACCTGGGCAAAAAGGAAACCGGTAAGAGATAACAATCTGAGACCGAAAACTAAGTTGAAAGTTTTCAGTAGCTGCGTAAGAGAAAGAGTGCAGTCGCATTTTCTGAATGCTGTACAAGTATGACCTGTATGGCAACCCAGTCGCCAGAAGAAAACGTTCTGCAAACCACAAATACGTTGTATCCAACGTTTCGGAATCAAAATACGTTTGATATCAATGTTTCTTGGTACGTGTATATCACTGCATGGGTTTGAACTGCTCATTGCAATTTTGAGGGAATATAATGGGGATACGCTATTCTCTGAACAATGAGCTACATTTTTGTTTGGAATCCTCTCGTCTGAGGGCTAGTTAAGTCACTCCGAGAGATTTGTTAGCACGGACGGATTTAGAAGTGACACAGCCGATAGCCAAACGCCAAGCTCATTGATTTAACAAGGCACGTTTATTTGTCACAATGCATTATCTTTCTCACATTACCCTCATGTGTGAGAGGGCATTCCTCAACCTCAGTGTGTATTGACCTTTTCTGTTGTTGAGTGCATTGATCATGGAAAGCTGCTTATGTATGTATAATGTACCCCTACTGACCACAAGCACCCCTCCCTCCCACCCTCCCCCATATGGACAGGGGGAATTGTGGCCACGGCCCGCTGGTGTGGGTGTCTTTTATATGGTAGAGGGCATTCAAGTACACTAGAATGTTCAATTAGGAGACTGTACTTCTACAGGAAGTGACTCACAAAGCCTCAGCACATGCTCCATCTCGTGGCGCCTCACCCAGCATTTCGCTTGTACGATTTTGAGATGAAATTCCTCCCAGACCTACATCTTACCGATTCAAGATGCATATCTGTGAATCAGACCTCTATTCCATAAAGAAAAAAGTTAGGAAAGAAATGCACATTAACTTTTTATAATCTCATTAAGGGCCGTGGTGAAGGCTCCTTTTGACCTTTTGAACCCAAACTTGAAAACTTGTTCACAGGCCAGCTGTGTTTACACGCTTTAAGCCATGCATTTCCACCTCCATCCCACCGAAAATGGGGAACTAGAAACGTCCCTCTGTTTTATGCCCATTTACTCTTCAGTTGTCGGTCATGCCCCTTGTTCCCCCCTTTGGGATGGCTAGAGATGCCAAAATTCATAAACGTGTTCCCATGGGTCCAGGAAATGACCTATCTAATATTTGGATTTCTAGCGCTTGCAGAAAGTGTGTCCTCTAAGAAGTGTGGCCCATGAGACCTAGTTGATCGGAATGTGGTGTACAGGCTGTTTTGGAGATAGGAAGGACCTACAGCCCTGGGACTTGACAACCTTGTTCCAGGGCCTGACTGAGTCAGGCCAAAGTTAGTCACCACACCTAACTTTGGCCCTCTCAGACCCCAGGGTCGGGGAGGGGGGGTGGAGTTAGGGTTAGGGTCCAAGTTTATATCTCTTGTCTCTGAATGTATGGTAACAGCCTGGGTTTCCAATGCATTTCAATATAGCATTTGATTATGCTTTGTTAACCTTTCTTATAGGGCTAGAGCCCCAAGATTGATTGTTATTAATTTAATAACAATTAAATTCCATTACTTCCTGTTTGGCTTGAGCCTCAAATCATATCATTTTTGTAGAGTTGAAATCCCTCAATCATATAAAAGTGGTCAAACGGGCCCCCCCCCCCCCCCCCCCCATCCTTTGCGACCATGACGGCAGGCATGGCTGTGACCTTTGAGCCGTGGTAACTTGGCCTTGGGGAACACACACACATACACACAAACACAGTCCCTGCGTGTGACCCTGGTAAAGTATGGGCCTTACAGCAAAGTTTATGGTTTGTCAGATGACTTAAGTCTAAGTGATGCAATATCATCATGTTATCATAATTTATCCAAGTCGATCTACTGCTGAACACATTTTATATTACAAATGATTGTATTATTTATGTGTAAAACATCGCAGTGTGTAAGTGTTAAGGTTTCGAACTGTTAACCCAAACGCAAGACACCAAGACAGAGATGGAACAGGTTCAAAGGGATATATTTCGGTACAGGCAAGGGTTAGGCAGGCGGATAGTCAGGCAGGCAGGGGTTCGTTGGCAGGTGGGTGGCAAGCAGGCAGAGGGACGTAGGCAGGCGGGTGGTCAGGCAGGCGAGAGGTCGTTAACGTAGAGGCAGTCAGACAAACAGGAGCAGGAGTCGGGACGGAACTGGGGAGGACTAGGAAAAGGGAAGACGGGTTAAGGACAGGCTGGAACAGGTAAGCAGGGAACTAGAATGCTGGAACGAGGTAACTAACTTGGAAAGCGTTAACAACGAACTGGCGCCAGCTGCTTGGTGAACGGGGAAGAAGTAGGGTGCGTTGATTGGTGATTGGAGACCGGAGTGTAGAACAGAGTGCACGAGGGTAATTGCTGACGGAAAGGTAAACAGAGACACGTGGGGAAGTGGCAGCCGGCGCCAATAGGTGGTGGCAGAGGGTGATGTGACAGTACCCCCCCCCCCCCCCTCTACGGGCGCCTCCAGGCGGACGAACGGGGTGAGAGGGGTGCAGGCGGTGGAAGTCCGGGATTAGGGAGGCGTCCAGAATACAACTCTGAGGAACCCAGGACCGCTCCTCAGGTCCGTAGCCCTCCCAGTCTACCAGATACTGGTATCCTCGGCCGCGACGACGCACATCAAGGAGGCGTCTGACCGTGTACGCCGGATGATTGTCGATCAGCCGGGGGGGAGGTGGCGCCGGGGACGGAGGAGACAGCGGACTAGAGGAGACGGGCTTCAACTGGGAGACGTGGAAGGTGGGGTGTATGCGGAGCGATGGGGGCAACCTTAACCGGACCGCACAGGGGTTGATCAGGGCCTCGATCTCAAAGGGTACGACAAACCGGGGTGAGAGTTTCTGGGAGACCCCCTTTAAGGGAAGGTCATTAGACCGGAGCCAGACCTTCTGTCCAGGGGAGTATTGCGGGGCCGGTTGCCGGCGCTTGTTCGCCTGGTGTTGGGAGCGGGTGGATGCACGGAGAAGTGCAGTACGTGCACGCTCCCAGGTGCGCTGGCAACGGCGTAGGTGAGCCTGGATAGAGGGGACAGCGATTTCTGCCTCTAAGGCAGGGAACAGGGGCGGTTGGTATCCCAACGAGCATATGAACGGTGACAGACCAGTAGACGCATTGACAAGGGTGTTGTGGGCATACTCAACCCAGGGAAGTTGAGTACTCCAGGACGAGGAGTTGGTGCTGGTCACGCAGCGAAGTGCGGCTTCCATCTCCTGGTTTGCCCTTTCAGTTTGCCCATTGGTCTGCGGGTGGTAACCAGAGGAGAGGCTGATCGTGGTTCCCAGAGCCGCACAGAATGCTCGCCAGACCAGGGAGATGAACTGCGGGCCCCGGTCCGACACGATATCCGCCGGAATGCCATGGAGGCGGAACACATGGGACACCACGAGATCCGCAGTCTCTCTAGTGGAGTGAAGCTTAGGGAGCGCAAAGAAATGTGCAGCCTTGGAGAAATGATCTATGACAGTGAGGATGGTGGTGTTACCATCAGAAGGGGGGAGGCCGGTGACAAAGTCCAGGGCAATGTGGGACCATGGACGACTAGGGATAGGCAGGGGTCAGAGCAAGCCGGTATGTGATTGGGTTGAGGTCTTGTTATGGGCACAGACAGCACACGCCGCGATGAAAGCGCGGACGTCAGCGTCCATGGAGGGCCACCAGAACCGCCGACGAGCGAACTCCAGGGTTCGGGTTATGCCTGGGTGACAGGTGAGTCTCGAGGAGTGAGCCCAGGTGAGCACCTTGGACCTCACCATGTCCGGGACGAACAGCCGGTTGGGCGGACCAGAGCCGGGGTAAGGCTGTTGCCGCTGAGCCTGGAGAACAGCGGATTCGACCTCCAGGGTGAGCGTAGCGACAAGGCAGGCAGACGGCAGGATGGGTTCCGGTTCAGTGCAAGGGCCCTCGGGAGAGTGTAAACGGGATAGGGCGTCTGTCTTAATGTTACGGGAACCAGGTCGGTAGGTTTGTGTGAAATTGAAACGTCCAAAGAAAAGAGCCCACCTGGCCTGCCGGGAGTTGAGTCTCTTGGCAGACTGAATGAACTCCACGTTCCGGTGATCTGTCCAGACAATGAATGGCTGGTCCGCTCCCTCCAGCCAGTGACGCCATTCCTCTAGTGCCAGTTTCACAGCCAAAAGCTCGCGGTTCCCGACATCATAGTTGCACTCTGGCGGGGTCAGCCGGCGCGAGAAGAAAGCGCAGGGATGGAGCTTGTGGTCACCGGGGGAACGTTGTGAAAGCACCGCCCCCACCCCAGTGTTGGAAGCGTCGACCTCCATGATAAACTGGAGGGTCGGGTCGGGTCGGGCTGAATGAGGATGGGCGCTGAAACGAATCGCTCCTTCAGATCCAGGAAAGAAGTCTCTGCCTCCGGCATCCACTCAAAGGACCTCTTGGAAGAGGTTAGGGCAGTGAGGGGGGCAGCGATCTGGCCATAACCTCTGATGAAGCGACGGTAGAAATTGGCGAAGCCAAGGAATTGCTGGAGCTGCTTCCTGGAGGAAGGAGAGGGCCACTCAGCTACCGCAGACACCTTGCATGGATCCATCTTCACCTCCCCCTGGCCAATGATGTAACCCAGGAAGGAGACGGACGGGACATAGCAGTCGCACTTCTCTGCCTTTACGGAAAGTCTGTTCTCTAGAAGACGCTGGAGAACCTGCCATACATGTACTCTGTGCTCTTCCAGGGACCCGGAGAAGATCAAGATGTCATCCAGGTAAACGAACACAGAGTCGTTAAGCATGTCGCGGAGGACATCGTTAACCAGCGCTTGGATGACTGCAGGATCGTTGGTGAAACCGAAAGGCAAAACTAAATATTCGAAGTGGCCCAAGGGAGTGTTGAAGGCCGTCTTCCACTCGTCCCCCTCCCGGATCCGGACCAGGTGGTACGCATTGCGCAGGTCCAGTTTAGAGAAGACCATGGCTCCATGGAGGGGAACAAAGGCGGAGCTAATGAGGGGCAACGGGTAATTATTCTTTACCGTGATGTTGTTCAGCCCACGATATTCAATGCAAGGATGGAGGGAGCCGTCCTTCTTACTGACAAAGAAAAACCCCGCACCTACCAGGGAAGATGAGGGACAGATTATCCCAGCGGCCAGGGACTCCTGGATGTATTGCTCCAAGGACACACGCTCGGGACGGGAAAGGTTAAACAGCTGACTGCTGGGCAGGGGAGCTCCGGGGAGTAGGTCGATGGCGCAATCGTATGGGCGGTGAGGGGGGGGGGTAAAGAAAGGGCGCGGGCCTTACTGAAAACCTCTCTAAGGTCATGGTAAACCAAGGGAACGGAGGAGAGGTCGGGAGGAGGGGGTGGTGGAACCTCAGGAGTGAGGGGGGGTTGGGCGGAACGTAGACAATGGGCGAGACAGAAAGGGCTCCAGGAGGAGATCCGACTCTCCTTCCAGTCCATGTGAGGGTTGTGACGCTGCAGCCAGGGAAATCCCAAGACTACTGGGGTGAGAGGACAGTCAATAACATGTAGAGTGAGAGACTCACGGAGGTTCCCGGAGACGACCAGAGACAAAGGTACTGTCCGGCGGTCAACCCGAGCAAGTGTCTTCACATTGAGGGACTGGGCTACAATGGGGGAATCCAAGGGGGTTGTCTTAATCCCGAGTTGCCTGACGAGCTGCCGATCAATGAAAGATTCGTCCGCTCCTGAATCCAAAAGGACTGACAGGGGGAAGGACTGCTCCTGCCATAAAAGGACAGAGTCCAGGACGGGACGGGGGGCCGAGGGATCAAGAGTTCGACTCGCCAGAATCCCTCGAGTTACAGGCGAGTCGAACCTTTTCCCGGACAGGTGGAACAGGTCGCAATGGTGTGACCAGGAAGACCGCAATAAAGGCAAGCACCGGTCGCCAGCCGGTGTTGCCTCTCGACCGGGGACAGGCGGGCTCGCCCCAATTGCATGGGCTGTGGCTCAGGTTGGGATGTTGGCTCATGACAGGGAGAATAGGACGGTGTGCGCGCTCGCGACGCCGTTCGCGCAGACGATTGTTCAGGCAACTAGCGAGGGAGATGAGATGATCCAAATTGGGTGAATCCTCCCGAGCGGCCAACTCATCCCTGATGGGATCAGTAAGCGCGCTCAAGAAAGCCCCCATTAAGGCCACCTCATTCCACCCACTCTCCGCAGCGAGGGTTCGGAAATCAACTGCGAAGTCAGTGACGCTTCGAGAGCCCTGGCGGATGGAGAAGAGATGCATGGAAACCTCTCTGCCACGGACGGGGTGATCGAAGAACCTCCGCATCTCAGCGGTAAACTCAGTGTAGGAGTAACAGAAATCGGACCCCCCCTCCATTACGGATTACCCAGATCGTCCTCGTAACGTTTGGGGGTCGGGATGTACGGCTCACGTGAAGTAGTTGGCAGGGGAGGGGCCGAGGGAAGGAGCGGTGAGACGGGAGTTGGCGCCAGGACGCGGTTTTCACGGATGGCTGATGTAAGCTCCTGGAGGGTGGACGTGATCTCCCGCAGCGCCTGGTCGTGTTGTCTGAGTAAAACTCCCTGATGGGAGATAACCTGGCGTATGGGATCCGTGTCTGCTGGGTCCATGTTTTGCCAGTTCGTTCTGTTAAGGTTTCGAACTGTTAACCCAAACGCAAGACACCAAGACAGAGATGGAACGGGTTAAAAGGGATTTATTTCGGTACAGGCAAGGGTTAGGCAGGCGGATAGTCAGGCAGGCAGGGGTTCGTTGGCAGGTGGGTGGCAAGCAGGCAGAGGGACGTAGGCAGGCGGGTAGTCAGGTAGGCGAGAAGTCGTTAACGTGGAGGCAGCACCGGAGGCAGAACCGGAGCAGGAGTCGGGACGGTACCGGGGAGGACTAGGAAAAGGGAAGAAGGGGTAAGGACAGGCTGGAACTGGTAAGCAGGGAACTAGAATGCTAGAACGAGGTAACTAACTTGGAAAGCGTAAACAACGAACTGGCGCCAGCTGCTTGGTGAATGGGGAAGAAGTAGGGTGCGTTGATTGGTGATTGGAGACCGGAGTGTAGAACGGAGTGCACGAGGGTAATTGCTGACGGAAAGGTAAACAGAGACACGTGGAGAAGTGGCAGCCGGCGCAACTAGGTGGTGGCAGAGGGTGACGTGACAGTACCCCCCCCCTCTAAGGGCACCTCCAGGCGGACGGGGTGACAGGGGTGCAGGCGGTGGAAGTCCCGGATTAGGGAGGCGTCCAGAATGCGACTCTGAGGAACCCAGGACCGCTCCTCAGGTCCGTAGCCCTCCCAGTCTACCAGATACTGGTATCATCGGCCGCGACGACGCACATCGAGGAGGAGTCTGACCGTGTATGCCAGATGATTGTTGATCAGCCGGGGGGGAGGTGGCGCCAGAGACGGAGGAGACAGCGGACTAGAGGAGACGGGCTTCAGCTGGGAGACGTGGAAGGTGGGGTGTATGCGGAGCGATGGGGGCAACCTTAACCGGACCGCACAGGGGTTGATCAGGGCCTCGATCTCAAAGGGTCCGACAAACCGGGGTGAGAGTTTCTGGGAGACCCCCTTTAAGGGAAGGTCCTTAGACAGGAGCCAGACCTTCTGTCCAGGGGAGTACTGCGTGGTCGGTTGCCGGCGGATGTTCGCCTGGTGTTGGGAGCGGGTGGACGCACGGAGAAGTGCAGTACATGCACGCTTCCAGGTGCGCTGGCAACGGCGTAGGTGAGCCTGGATAGAGGGGACAGCGATTTCTGCCTCTAAGGCAGGGAACAGGGGCGGTTGGTATCCCAACGAGCACATAAACGGTGACAGACCAGTGGACGCATTGACAAGGGTGTTGTGGGCATACTCAACCCAGGGAAGTTGAGTACTCCAGGACGAGGAGTTGGTGCTGGTCACGCAGCGAAGTGCAGCTTCCATCTCCTGGTTTGCCCTTTCAGTTTGCCCATTGGTCAGCGGGTGGTAACCAGAGGAGAGGCTGATCGTGGTTCCCAGAGCCGCACAGAACGCTCACCAGACCTGGGAGATGAACTGCGGGCCCTGGTCCGACACGATATCCGCCGGAATGCCATGGAGGCGGAACACATGGGACACCACGAGATCCGCAGTCTCTCTAGCGGAGGGAAGCTTAGGGAGCGCAATGAAATGTGCAGCCTTGGAGAAACGATCTATGACAGTGAGGATGGTGGTGTTACCATCAGAAGGGGGGAGGCCGGTGACAAAGTCCAGGGCAATGTGGGACCATGGACGACTGGGGATAGGCAGGGGTCGGAGCAAGCCGGTACGTGGTTGGGTTGAGGTCTTGTTACGGGCACAGACAGCACACGCCGCAATGAAAGCGCGGACATCAGCATCCATGGAGGGCCACCAGAACCGCCGACGAGCGAACTCCAGAGTTCGGGTTATGCCTGGGTGACAGGTGAGTCTCGAGGAGTGAGCCCAGATGAGCACCTTGGACCTCACCACGTCCGGGACGAACAGCCGGTTGGGCGGACCAGAGCCGGGGTCAGGCTGTTGCCGCTGAGCCTGGAGAACAGCGGATTCGACCTCCAGGGTGAGCGTAGCGACGAGGCAGGCGGACGGCAGGATGGGTTCCGGTTCAGTGCAAGGGGCCTCGGGAGAGTGTAAACGGGATAGGGCGTCTGGCTTAATGTTATGGGAACCAGGTCGGTATGTTAGTGTGAAATTGAAACGTCCAAAGAAAAGAGCCCACCTGGCCTGCCGGGAGTTGAGTCTCTTGGCAGACTGAATGTACTCCAGGTTCCGGTGATCTGTCCAGACAATAAATGGCTGGTCCGCTCCCTCCAGCCAGTGACGCCATTCCTCTAGTGCCAGTTTAACAGCCAAAGGCTCGCGGTTCCCGACATCATAGTTGCGCTCTGGCGGGGTCAGCCGGCGCGAGAAGAAAGCGCAGGGATGGAGCTTGTGGTCACCGGGGGAACGTTGTGAAAGCACCGCCCTCACCCCAGTGTCGGAAGCGTCGACCTCCACGATAAACTGGAGGGTCGGGTCGGGCTGAATGAGGATGGGCGCTGAAACGAATCGCTCCTTCAGATCCAGGAAAGAAGTCTCTGCCTCCGGCGTCCACTCAAAGGACCTCTTGGAAGAGGTTTGTGCAGTGAGAGGGGCAGCGATCTGGCCATAACCTCTTATGAAGCGACGGTAGAAATTGGCGAAGCCACTGAATTGCTGGAGCTGCTTCCTGGAGGAAGGAGAGGGCCACTCAGCTACCGCAGAGACCTTGCATGGATCCATCTTCGCCTCCCCCTGGCCAATGATGTAACCCAGGAAGGAGACGGACGGGACATGGAAGTCGCACTTCTCTGCCTTTACGAAAAGTCTGTTCTCAAGAAGACGCTGGAGAACCTGCCATACATGTACTCTGTGCTCTTCCAGGGACCCGGAGAAGATCAAGATGTCATCCAGGTAAACGAACACAGAGTCGTTAAACATGTCGCGGAGGACATTGTTAACCAGCGCTTGGAAGACCGCAGGATCGTTGGTGAGACCGAAAGGCAAAACTAAATATTCGAAGTGGCCCAAGGGAGTGTTGAAGGCCGTCTTCCACTCGGCCCTGACCCGGATCCGGACCAGGTGGTACGCATTGCGCAGGTCCAGTTTAGAGAAGACCATGGCTCCATGGAGGGGAACAAAGGCGGAGCTAATGAGGGGCAACGGGTATATATTCTTTACCGTGATGTTGTTCAGCCCACGATAGTCAATGCAAGGACGGAGGGAGCCGTCCTTCTTACTGACAAAGAAAAAACCCGCTCCTACCGGGGAAGATGAGGGACGGATTATCCCAGCGGCCAGGGACTCCTGGATGTATTGCTCCATGGACACACGCTCGGGACGGGAAAGGTTAAACAGCTGACTGCTGGGCAGGGGAGCTCCGGGGAGTAGGTCGATGGCGCAATCGTATGGGCGGTGGGGGGGTAAAGAAAGGACGCGGGCCTTACGGAAAACCTCTCAAAGGTCATGGTAAACCAAGGGAACGGAGGAGAGGTCGGGAGGAGGGGGTGGTGAAACCTCAGGAGTGAGGGGGGGTTGGGCGGAACGTAGACAATGGGCGAGACAGAAAAGGCTCCAGGAGGAGATCCGACTCTCCTTCCAGTCCATGTGAGGGTTGTGACGCTGCAGCCAGGGAAATCCCAAGACTACTGGGGTGAGAGGACAGTCAATAACATGTAGAGTGAGAGACTCACGGTGGTTCCCGGAGACGACCAGAGAAAAAGGTACTGTCCGGCGGTCAACCCGAGCAAGTGTCTTCCCATTGAGGGACTGGGCTACAATGGGGGAATCCAAGGGGGATGTCTTAATCCCGAGTTGCCTGACGAGCTGCCGATCAATGATAGATTCGTCTGCTCCTTAATTCAAAAGGACTGACAGAGGGAAGGACTGATCCTGCCATAAAAGTACAGAGTCCAGGACGGGGGGCCGAGGGATCAAGAGTTCGACTCGCCAGAATCCCTCGAGTTACAGGCGAGTCGACCCTTTTCCCGGACAGGTGGAACAGGTCGCAATGGTGTGACCAGGAAGACCGCAATAAAGGCAAACACCGGTCGCCAGCCGGTGTTGCCTCTCGACCGGGGACAGGCGGGCTCGCCCCAATTGCATGGGCTCCGGCTCAGGTTGGGACGTTGGCTCATGACGGGGAGAATAGGACGGTGTGCGCGCTAGCGACGCCGTTCGTGCAGACGATTGTCCAGGCAACTAGCGAGGGAGATGAGATGATCCAAATTGGGTGAATACTCCCGAGCGGCCAACTCATCCCTGATGGGATCAGTAAGCGCGCTCAAGAAAGCCCCCATTAAGGCCACCTCATTCCACCCACTCTCCGCAGCGAGGGTTCGGAAATCAACTGTGAAGTCAGCGACGCTTCGAGAGCCCTGGCGGATGGAGAAGAGACGCATGGAAACCTCTCTGCCACGGACGGGGTGATCGAAGACCCTCCGCATATCAGCGGTAAACTCAGTGTAGGAGGAACAGAAATCGGACCCCCCCTCCATTACGGAGGTAGCCCAAGAGAGGGCCCTACCACGAAAGGCTCGGACGAGGTAAGCGATCAGGGAGCAGTCGGTGGGGTAGGTCAGGGGCTGGAGGCGGAACACCAGGTCACACTGCAGAAGGAAGTCCCGAGAAGTACCCAGATCGCCCTCGTAACGTTCGGGGGTCGGGATGTACGGCTCACGTGAAGTAGTTGGCAGGGGAGGGGCCGAGGGAAGGAGAGACGGGAGTTGGCGCTAGGTTTTCACGGATGGCTGATGTAAGCTCCTGGAGGGTGGACGTGATCTCCCGCAGCGCCTGGTCGTGTTGTCCGAGTAAAACTCCCTGATGGGAGATAACCTGGCGTATGGGATCCGTGTCTGCTGGGTCAATGTTTGGCCAGTTCGAACTGTTAACCCAAACGCAAGACACCAAGACAGAGATGGAATGGGTTCAAAGGGATTTATTTCGGTACAGGCAAGGGTTAGGCAGGCGGATAGTCAGGCAGGCAGGGGTTCGTTGGCAGGTGGGTGGCAAGCAGGCAGAGGGACGTAGGCAGGCGGGTGGTCAGGCAGGCGAGAGGTCGTTAACGTGGAGGCAGTCAGACGAACAGGAGCAGGAGTCGGGACGGAACCGGGGAGGGCTAGGAAAAGGGAAGACGGGTTAAGGACAGGCTGGAACAAGTAAGCAGGGAACTAGAATGCTGGAACGAGGTAACTAACTTGGAAAGCGTAAACAACGAACTGGCGCCGGCTGCTTGGTGAACGGGGAAGAAGTAGGGTGCGTTGATTGGTGATTGGAGACCGGAGTGTAGAACGGAGTGCACGAGGGTAATTGCTGACGGAAAGGTAAACAGAGACACGTGGGGAAGTGGCAGCCGGCGCCACTAGGTGGTGGCAGAAGGTGATGTGACAGTAAGATTGAGATTCTCCCAATTAGGGGGGAGACTTTCATGCTTCAAAAACTTAATTCAAACTCTAAAAGATTAGTATGACTCTTATAAACTGTTTGGGCTGGCCAGCATTTTTTATTTGTAGAATATATCATTTATAGGATGTGATTTTATTGATAACATTATTGAAATCACTATTGAAAAAAAATGACTACAGATATGTCGGGGTAATTTTAAGCTATTAGCTAGTTGCAATGTTAGTTACATTGTATTTGTACACTATGACATGTATTTATTTTGAAGGACAACACTTTCTCTGTAATATCTTAAAAAAAAAGGTTTATTTTTATGACAGCCCAAACCACTTGAATCACCTGGAAGGTCAAACCTGTGACCTTCCCCTTTAACCCCTTTTAGGAAACATTAACGTCATTATAATTTAAACTAAACATTTTTTCCTTTCACAAATACTTTATTGTTTTTCAGTTCACTTCCAGGGGTGCACCATAAAAATCAATTACATTTCTCATTAGGTCAAAGGTCAACCATAACCATGTCAACGGTCAAATCTGCCAGACTCAGGGTCATAAATCATCAATTAACTCTTGACAGCAAGGTCGTAAATCGTCAGGTCCTTGAATCTTGACTCAAGGTGAAATTTATATCTCTCTAGCCATGACTTGGTTTACAAAGGTAAAGTATTAGGGAAAATATTGAATAAATGGAAAAAGCGAAAGTCACTTCTTAATAAACTACCAGCATCAACTCTATATAGTGATTTGTAAAAAAATTAAGAAAGATTGTTAGCTCAAATCACCCCAAAATACAACCCATCTTATCCTAATGTACAATGTTACTTAACCCTTCTCCCATTTGGCTTAAAGGTCAAGTGTTTAGCAGCAACTAGTGGTGATGTTGCAGATTGCAACCAACCGAACCACTACGGCGGCCTCTGCTGGCCTGTATTGTGAAAGGTGCCAGTACATATTTCCGTTCTGCGATAAAGCAATGCACCAAGGTCATTTTTTGGCAGCTCTAGCTTTTGTATGTATATCAGTTGAACCAATCACAATCGGGTATCTTTGTCAAAGTCATCATGGTCACTGTATATGTTAGTGGACATGGCGGAGGTAACAGCCTATTTACCTTTCTCACACACAGTCCTTTTATTGCACCCATGGTGGTAACTTACATTCATAGACCTATAATTATGGCTATCTGTTATATATATATTGATAATTAATCTCGATAGCGAGTCAGCGCAACTTAACCCTCTCTGCATCAGAGAGAGAGAGGGTTAAGCTTCTAGGACAGTTATGTTTAAGTCCATGGTCTATGAGGATGTGTGGAGCTCCATCTGTTTTATTATTAGTATTATTTAAACCAGGTCAATGTTACAACTTTCACGTTGGGTGATGGGGACCTTTGCGGGTGGCTTTATAGATGCTTTTTATTTGGTTATGGTATATGGAATATACCATAACGGATATTTCCAAAATATCTATTAATTAATGCCACTCAATTAAATTATTTTCACTATTTATCACACTTACTAGGTAACTCTAGCTTAATCTGAAGCTAGAGAAACCAATTAATTCGCAAAGCGCCCCTTTCTCCCGATAGTAAAGTTCTCACTCATTTCACTTTTATATTGACGCTTTAGCTCTATTTCCGGTTCACCCTCTCCATTGATTTCAGTCAGCTGTGGTCTTCATTCGTGAGATTGAATTGAAAAATCAAAATGACACAAAACCAAAAAATAAGCAGTTTTTTCCACTTTGTTCCAGTTGAGTTTTAATGTTCATGGACATTGGATAAACTGAAAATGTTTTCTCGTTTATGGTTTTGAACAGAAAACAATGTGCCTGACACCAACCCAAAATTTAGCCGTTTTTATTTTTCAATATTCATGGGATTGTAAAAACTGAAAATGGGCCTGTTTTCTACGTTTTGGTTTTGGTTTTAAGTTATGTGCTCGTTTTATCATGAACACTGAATATACCTTAGTACCTTGAATCACAATGATTAGTCGTCTAGTCATATCCCATGTGAAACAGAACCTGCTGCTTTAGAGAAGGGGAGTCTTATAAGGCCTCTGGGGTTTATGTCCATCTCCTGCACTTGTATTTCTACGTTCTTTTAAATATGTACTTTTATTGTATCGTACATTGTGTAAAAATACGTAAAAAAGTGTATCGTCTTCTGTGTGGTTCGTTGTTTATGTTGGATGCTGAAGTAACTTTAAGAGATTTCTTTCGCTCTACTTACTCTTTTCACTCCATCATTAATGAGGAGATAATTATGACATTATGTGCTGATGAAGGTTTCATCATGTGTTGTGTGTAAAATGTTTTGGTAACACCTCTAAGTGGCACAGACTCCTCTGTGGCCCACAACATTTCCAGAAGAACGACGAGGTGCCAGCGAATTCCTTTGTGGACAAGCCCACGTGATGCACCTGTTTTTCCGTCCGTCCGTTCACGTGTGTGTGTGTGTTATTTCTAAGTAAATAGAATGATGTCATGTCTAAACCAAATCCTGACCTGATGTTCAACAAAGTTTTGTTTAAGTGTGGAAGTATGGCCTGATGTAGAAAGAAAAGGATCGCAATGGAACAAACATATTAATAAAGTTTGGTTGAATAGGTAAATGTATCTGAATGTGTCCCAGCTTATTGGGCAGTTCAGATGGACTAAGGAGCGTTGTGTTAACTGGACAAGCAGCTTGAGATGCTTCACCTGGAAGCTACATATCTATGCTACCGGTAGCCACCTTGTCCCAATACCTGGAAAGCATTTTCTAAAACAGCCATTGCTTGTGATAGCAAGCAGCAACTCAGTAAAATACCTATTCGTCACCTCTGACCTCTTTCTTCGTGCATATACTAATGAACATATCTATTCTGAATATGCTGTTTACATGGTCTTTCCAAATGTGAATTAAATAGGTCTACATGGTAATAGAGATATACACCTATTCATTATTTCTGAAAATTGTCAGAAATAATGTTTCTGACAAAGTGCTAAGCAGTGTTCTATTTAATCATCAAAGTTTAGATTTACAGAGGATCCGAATATGTTAATCTTGTGGAGTTGGTTGAAAAATTTGTTGTAAGGCCACGTTCATTTCTTTGTGATGTTCTGAACTAACATCAGTATAGTGTATAATCTATAAGTAGTGGCAGGCCCCACAATTGCAGTACACAGCACTAGGAACTTAACACAATTATAATATACTATTACTGAGATACTAAGATATGTACAATTGTGTAATCAATCAAAACTATTATTATGGACAAATCACTCATCCCTCAGTGTTGGCACACATCCCTGCCATCGCTGGCCAACGATTGGCCCATGCTCCTATGCTCCTCTGCCCTGGTTGGACACATAGAGAAGTTAGAAGAGAGGAAGAGGATGAAGAGAGGAGAGCAGAAAGATGAAGATGAAAAAAACACTGAGATGAAGAGGGAGAAAGGAGGGGTTAGTAAGTGTGTGTTTAGGGGTAGGGAGGGGTTGATGAGTATCACAGGGAGGTAGAGATATAAATCGTAGTATCAATGAGGGATTTTGTCACAGACGCCGCCAGGGCTTCACCCCTGGTCTCAGCTGGCCTCCGTTCCTCCCTACATCCTCTGCACGTTGGCTCCCTTACCTCCATGCTCCCTATCCTCTCACCCATGTCTCCCCTACTGAGGAGCCCGGTGGCTGGGGTGGGGGTGGACCTCTGCTACCCCCTGCTCCTCAACACCTCCTGCAGGCGGACGCTGCGTCCCCGCTCCCAGGCCAGCTTCCTGTACGTCGCTCTTTCCTCCGTGGCGTTCCTCACCGTGTTGCTCAACCTGCTGGTCATCATCTCCATCTCCCACTTCCGCCAGCTGCACACGCCCACCAACCTGGTGCTGCTGTCCCTGGCCTGCTCCGACCTGCTCATCGGCCTGTTGGTGATGCCCCTGACGGCCCAGCACTACATCAGAACCTGCTGGTTCCTGGGACATTGGGCGTGCACCGCGTCCAACACCCTGGGCTTTGTGCTGACCTCGACATCGGTGGGGAACATCCTGCTGATATCAGCGGACCGCTACGTTGCCATCTGCCAGCCGCTACGCTACACCAGCGAGGTGACAATGCGCCGGGTGCAGCTGGCGGTGTGCCTGTGCTGGGCCTGCGCAGTCCTCTACAACTGCACCATCGTGCAGGACACTCTGCGAGAGCCTGGCAAGCACAGCATGTGCCACGGGGACTGCGTGGTTGTGCTAGGGGTGGTGGTAGTGGTGGTGGACCTGCTGGTCACCTTCTTGGCGCCCGTGTCCGTCGTGGTGGCGCTGTACGCCCGTGTGTTCGCCGCCGCGCTGTCCCAGACACGGCAGATGAGGTCGTCCCGGGTGGCGGGGACGGTGGCCAGGAGGTCGGAGCTGAAGGCTGCGGTGACGCTGGGCGTGGTGGTGGTGGTCTTCCTCGTATCCTTCTGTCCATACTATTACCCGTTATTTGCGGGGCAGGACAACGAAGTGGTCGGGTTCTGGGTGGGATGGCTGCTGTACTTAAACTCCTGCCTGAACCCACTCATGTACGCCTTCTTCTACCCCTGGTTCAGGAAGGCCATCAGACTCATTGTCACCCTGCAGATACTGCAGTCAGACTCCTGCCAGGCCAACATATTCTAAGATGCACTGACAGATTGGATCTGAGGTGTTTCAGAGGTTAAGGGACAAAGGAAAACTTGTTTTTCTTATCAGAAAGCCTTTATTCATGAATTGCTTGTATATTATTCCCCAGCTCCATGCAGTGTAGCAATTAACTTC
Source organism: Lota lota (assembly GCA_026745465.1). NCBI lineage: Eukaryota > Metazoa > Chordata > Actinopteri > Gadiformes > Lotidae > Lota > Lota lota. The sequence goes on along the minus strand of JACYXH010000172.1, from coordinate 1,296,397 downwards.
TTAACTGAAAATACACAACTGGGCCTGTGTTGTGTATTTTGTGTTGTGTTTTGTGTTGTGCTGAAAATACACAACACATTGTAATCAAGTACATCATGAGTCAGTAAATCAAGAAAACAGAATGATGTAACTTTACGCAATATTGATAGCAATTAGATATTACGAATAAGAAAAGAAAAGACATGAATGTAAAGATATGAGAATTATAATAATTCAGATGTGCATATTTGTAAAGTTTAATGAATTGTACAATTTGTATAATTGTATTTGTATGTAAGCTTTAATATAATGTGAAATGAATAGTATTGTTATGCTGAACTGAGCAAGGGGACCCAAAGGCACGACACAGAGGAGGAGGAGACGGAGAGGTACAAGGGAGATTAACTGGGAAGCGAGGAACAGGCAAGCCGAGGCTAAGCAGGCAGTTGGGCAAACGGGAAGAACGGGTCTCAGGCAGGAACAGGGAAAGGACACGTATTCAAAAGCTGGGACGACGATACGGACGAGAGTAGAGTATACGACGAACTAGCGCCGGCTGTTGGAAAATCCAAGGGAGAAATAGGGTGCGTTGATTGGGGGATTGCCGTCAGATGTGTAAACAGAACGCACGTGGTGAAGTGGCAGCCGGCACCCGCTAGGTGGTGGAAATGGACGGCTTGACGGTAGACGACGTGACAATTATTTAATTAAAGTTTATTATTGAATATATGTTTTCAATAAAGTACAAACATTCTACATTGTAAAAGACAGTTAAGTAACCATAAGACTGTAACTTCTTTTATTCTGTGCATTGAATGACATTTGAGCTTTCAAATAATCTGTCTGAACCTGGGTTAGTTTGAGGAAAGTAAAATATAGAAACATTTATCAGGAGAGCAATGATTGGTTGTCTGGTCACATCCTGTTTGAAACAACCTGCCGCTTTGAGGGGAGGGAGTCGTCTGGGTTTCTGTCCCTCTCCTGCACTTGTATTTCTATGTTCTATCTAAGATGTACTTTAATTGTATTTGTTCACTGTGAAAATAAATAAACAAAAATGTGTTCTGTATTCTCTGTGGTTCATTGTGTATGTTGAAAGCTTAAGTAACTTAAATGAGATCTCTCTCTCTACTCACTTTTTTCACATCATTAATGAGGAGATAATAATGACTGATGTACTGATGAATGTACTGATAAAGGGATTCATCACGTGTTGTGGCACAGGGTCGATTCTAGGATCAGACCTTTAGGGGGCCTCAGCCCCTAATGAGAATGGGACATGCATACAGTGCCTCACAAAAGTGTTCAATCCCCCCTACTAAATCACTACTTCCAATGGACAACAATGAATATATTAATATTTTTTAATATCTGATATTATTATTTACAACAATAATACTATTAATGAAGTACGGGTTTTAGACCACAAAAAAATTTCACTTTGGCTAACCTCAGTTTATTTAGATACACAATGATATCTTCAGAAGCAACCATAATCAGTTGAGTGGTATATTGTAGTGTTTAAAAATAATAAATGAATGAACAATCACAGATACACCTGATTTACAGAGGTCACAGTTATTTAATTAAACCTGAGGCAAAGACTCTATCATAATGACCAGAACAGAAGTAAGAGATAAAGTAATAGCAGAGCAGATATGAGGAGAAATGTACAAACCATTGTTTGAGTCTCTCAACCACATGGGGAGAGTCCACCATATGTTCAAGCAATGCAAAAATCATACAATACAGATATTGTCAAATCAGGAAGTCACTCCAATATGTGCACCTGGGCAAAAAGGAAACCGGTAAGAGATTACAATCTGAGACCGAAAACTAATTTGAAAGTTTTCAGTAGCTGCATAAGAGAAAGAGTGCAGTCACATTTTCTGAATGCTGTACAAGTATGACCTGTATGGCAACCCAGTCGCCAGAAGAAAACGTTCTGCAAACCAGAGATACGTCGTATCCAACGTTTCGGAACCAAAATACGTTCAATATCAACGTTTCTAGGTACATGTTTATCACTGTATGGGTTTGAACTGCTCGTTGCGCTTTTGAGGGACTATAATGGGGGTAGGCTATTCTCTGAACAATGAGCTACATTTTTGTTTGGAATCCTCTCGTCTGAGGGCTAGTTACGTCACTCCGAGAGATTTGTTAGCATGGACGGATTTAGAAGTGACACAGCCGATAGCCAAACGCCAAGCTCATTGATTTAACAAGGCACGTTTATTTGTCACAATGCATTATCTTTCTCACATTACCCTCATGTGTGAGAGGGCATTCCTCAGCCTCAGTGTGTATTGACCTTTTCTGTTGTTGAGTGCATTGATCATGGAAAGCTGCTTATGTATGTATGATGTACCCCTACTGACCACAAGCACCCCTCCCTCCCACCCTCCCCCATATGGACAGGGGGGAATTGTTACCATGGCCCACTGGTGTGGGTGTCTTTTATATGGTAGAGGGCATTCAATTATACTAGAATGTTCAATTAGGAGGCTGTACTTCTACACGAAGTGACTCACAAAGCCTCAGCACATGCTCCATCTCGTGGCGCCTCACCCAGCATTTCGCTTGTACGATTTTGAGATTAAATTCTTCCCAGACCTACAACTTACCGATTCAAGATGCATATCTGTGAATCAGACCTCTATTCCATAAAGTTAGGAAAGAAATGCACATTAACTTTTTATAATCTCATTAAGGGCCGTGGTGAAGGCTCCTTTTGACCTTTTGAACCCAAACTTGAAAACTTGTTCACAGGCCAGCTGTGTTTACACACTTTAAGCCATGCATTTCCACCTCCATCCTACCGAAAATGGGGAACTGGAAACTTCCTTCTGTTTTAAGCCCATTTACTCTTCAGTTGTCGGTCATGCCCCTTGTTCCCCCCTTTGGGATGGCTAGAGATGCCAAAATTCATAAACGTGTTCCCATGGGTCCAGGAAATGACCTATCCAATATTTGGATTTCTAGCGCTTGCAGAAAGTGTGTCCTCTAAGAAGTGTGGCCCATGAGATCTAGTTGATCGGAATGTGGTGTACAGGCTGTTTTGGAGATAGGAAGGACCTACAGCCCTGGGACTTGACAAACTTGTTCCAGGGCCTGACTGAGTCAGGCCAAAGTTAGTCACCACACCTAACGTTGGCCCTCTCAGACCCCAGGGTCGGGGAGGGGGGGTAGAGTTAGGGTTAGGGTCCAAGTTTATATCTCTTGTCTCTGAATGTATGGTAACAGCCTGGGTTTCCAATGCATTTCAATATAGCATTTGATTATGCTTTGTTAACCTTTCTTATAGGGCTAGAGCCCCAAGATTGATTGTTATTAATTTAATAACAATTAAATTCCATTACTTCCTGTTTGGCTTGAGCCTCCAATCATATCATTTTTGTAGAGTTGAAATCCCTCAATCATATAAAAGTGGTCAAACGGGCCCCCCCCCCATCCTTTGCGACCATGACGGCAGGCATGGCTGTGACCCTTGAGCCGTGGTAACTTGGCCTTGGGGAACACACACACATACACACAAACACAGTCCCTGCGTGTGTCCCTGGTGGAGTATGGCCCTTACAGCAAAGTTTATGGTTTGTCTGATGATTTAAGTCTAAGTGATGCAATATCATCATGTTATCATAATTTATCCAAGCAGATCTACTGCTGAACACATTTTATATTACAAATGATTGTATTATTTATGTGTAAAACATCGCAGTGTGTAAGATTGAGAGCCTCCCAATATAGGGGGGAGAATTTCATGCTTCATATACTAAATTCAAACTGTAAAATATTAGTATGACTCTTATAAACAGTTCGGGCTGGCCGGCATTTTTTATTTGTAGAATATATCATTTATAGGATGTGATTTTATTGATAACATTATTGAAATCACTATTGATAAAAAATGACTACAGATATGTCGCGTAATTTTAAGCTATTAGCTAGTTGCAATGTTAGTTACATTGTATTTGTACACTATGACATGTATTTATTTTGAAGGACAACACTTTCTCTGTAATATCTTAAAAAAAAGGTTTATTTTTATGACAGCCCTAACCACTTGAATCACCTGGAAGGTCAAACCTGTGACCTTCCCCTTTAACCCCTTTTAGGAAACATTAACGTCATTATAATTTAAACACAACATTCTTTCCATTCACAAATACTTTATTGTTTTTCAGTTCACTTCCAGGGGTGCACCATACAAATAAATTACATTTCTCATTAGGTCAAAGGTCAACCCATAACCATGTCAACGGTCAAATCTGCCAGACTCAGGGTCATAAATCATCAATTAACTCTTGACAGCAAGGTCGCAAATCGTCAGGTCCTTGAATCTTGACTCAAGGTGACATTTTTATCTCTCTAGCCATGACTTGGTTTACAAATGGAAAGTATTAGGGAAAATATTGAATAAATGGAAAAAGCGAAAGTCACTTCTTAATAAACTACCAGCATCAACTCTATATAGTGATTTGTAAAAAAAAAAGATTGTTAGCTCAAATCACCACAAAATACAACCCATCTTATCCTTATGTACAATGTTACTTAACCCTTCTCCCATTTGGCTTAAAGTTCAAGTGTTTAGCAGAAACTAGAGGTGATGTTGCAGATTGCAACCAACTGAACCACTACGGCGGCCTCTGCTGGCCTGTATTGTGAAAGGTGCCAGTACATATTTCGGTTCTGCGATAAAGCAATGCACCAAGGTCGTTTTTTGGCAGCTCTAGCTTTTGTATGTATATCAGTTGAACCAATCACAATCGGGTATCTTTGTCAAAGTCATCATGGTCACTGTATATGTTAGTGGACATGGCGGAGGTAACAGCCTATTTCCGTTTCTCACACACAGTCCTTTTATTGCACCCATGGTGGTAAATTACATTCATAGACCTATAATTATGGCTATCTGTTATATATATATATATATAGATAATTAATCTCGATAGAGATTCAGCGCAACTTAACCCTCTCTGCATCAGAGAGAGGGTTAAGCTTCTAGGAGACTTATGTTTAAGTCCATGGTCTATGTGGATGTGTGGAGCTCCATCTGTTTTATTATTAGTATTATTTAAACCAGGTCAATGTTACAACTTTCACGGTGGGTGATGGGGACCTTTGCGGGGGGCTTTATAGATGCTTTTTATTTGGTTATGGTATATGGAATATACCATAACGGATATTTCCAAAATATGTATTAATTAATGCCACTCAATTAAATTATTTTCACTATTTATCACACTTACTAGCTAACTCTAGCTTAATCTGAAGCTAGAAAAACCAATTAATTCGCAAAGCGCCCCTTTCTCCCGATAGTAAAGTTCTCACTCATTTCACTTTTATATTGAAGCTTTAGCTCTATTTCCGGTTCACCCTCTCCATTGATTTCAGTCAGCTGTGGTCTTCATTCGTGAGATTGAATTTAAAAATCAAAATGACACAAAACCAAAAAATAAGCAGTTTATTCCACTTTGTTCCAGTTGAGTTTTATTGTTGGACATTGGATAAACTGAAAATGTTTTCTCGTTTTAGGTTTTCAACAGAAAACAATGGGCCTGACACCAACCCAAAAACTAGCCGTTTTTATTTTTCAATGTTCATGGGATTGTAAAAAGTGAAAATGGGCCTGTTTTCTAAGTTTTGGTTTTGGTTTTAAGTTATGTGCTCGTTTTATCATGAAAACTTTAGTACCTTGAATCACAATGATTAGTCGTCTGGTCATATCCCGTGTGAAACAGAACCTGCTGCTTTGGAGAAGGGGAGTCTTATAAGGCCTCTGGGGTTTATGTCCCTCTCCTGCACTTGTATTTCTACGTTCTTTTAAATATGTACTTTTATTGTATCGTACATTGTGTAAAAATACATAAAAGTGTATCGTCTTCTGTGTGGTTCGTTGTTTATGTTGGATGCTGAAGTAACTTTAAGAGATTTCTTTCGATCTACTTACTCTTTTCACTCCATCATTAATGAGGAGATAATTATGACATTATGTGCTGATGAAGGTTTCATCATGTGTTGTGTGTAGCATGTTATGGTAACACCTCTAAGTGGCACAGACTCCTCTGTGGCCCACAACGTTTCCAGAAGAACGACGAGGTGCCAGCGAATTCCTTTGTGGACAAGCCCACGTGATTTACCTGTTTTTCCGTCTATCCATTCCCGTGTGTGTGTGTGTTATTTCTGAGTAACCCAAATAACGTCTTGTCGAAACCAAATCCTGACCTGATGTTCAACAAAGTTTTGTTTAAGTGTGGAAGTATGGCCTGATGTAGAAAGAAAAGGATCGCAATGGAACAAACATATTAGTAAAGTTTGGTTGAATAGGTAAATGTATCTGAATGTGTCCCAGCTCATTGGGCTGTTCAGATGGACTAAGGAGCGCTGTGTTAACTGGACAAGCAGCTTGAGATGCTTCACCTGGAAGCTACATAGCTATGCTAGCGGAAGCCACCTTGTCCCAAAACCGGGAACACATTTTCTAAAACAGCCATTGCTTGTGAAAGCAAGCAGCAACTCAGTAAAATACCTATTTATCACCTCTGACCTCTTTCTTCGTGCATATACTAATGAATATATCTATTCTGAATATGCTGTTTACATGGTCTTTCCAAAAGATGACTTCAATAGGTCTGCATCCATGAAAGTAGAAAAGTTTCCAAAATAATATCCCTACATCCTCTGCACGTCGACTCCCTTACGTCGTTGCTCCCTATCCTCTCACCCATGTCTCCCCTACTGAGGAGCCTGGTGGCTGGGGTGGGGGTGGACCTCTGTTACCCCCTGCTCCCCAAAACCTCCTGCAGGCGGACGCTGCGTCCCCGCTCCCAGGCCAGCTTCCTGTACTTCGCTCTTCCCTCCGTGGCGCTCCTCACCGTGGTGCTCAACCTGCTGGTCATCGTCTCCATCTCCCACTTCCGCCAGCTGCACACGCCCACCAACCTGGTGCTGCTGTCCCTGGCCTGCTCCGACCTGCTCATCGGCCTGTTGGTGATGCCCCTGATGGCCCAGCACTTCATCAGAACCTGCTGGTACCTGGGTCAGAGGGCGTGCACCGCGTCCTACACCCTGACCTTTGTGCTGACCTCGACATCGGTGGGGAACATCCTGCTGATATCACTGGACCGCTATGTTGCCATCTGCCAGCCGCTACGCTACACCAGCGAGGTGACGGTGGGCCGGGTGCAGGTGACTGTGTGCCTGTGCTGGGCCTGCGCAGTCCTCTACAACTGCAGCATCTTGCAGGACAGCCTGCGAGAGCCTGGCAAGCACAGCATGTGCCACGGGGACTGCGTGGTGGAGGTAGGGGTGGTGGTAGGGGTGGTGGACCTGCTGGTCACCTTCTTGGCGCCCGTGTCCGTCGTGGTGGCGCTGTACGCCCGTGTGTTCGCCGCCGCGCTGTCCCAGACACGGCAGATGAGGTCGTCCCGGGTGGCGGGGACGGTGGCCAGGAGGTCGGAGCTGAAGGCTGCGGTGACGCTGGGCGTGGTGGTGGTGGTCTTCCTCGTATCCTTCTGTCCATACTATTAGCCGTTATTTGTGGGGCAGGACAACGAAGTGGTTGGGTTCTGGGTGGGCTGGCTGCTGTTCTTGAACTCCTGCCTGAACCCGCTAATGTACGCCTTCTTCTACCCCTGGTTCAGGAAGGCCATCAGACTCATTGTCACCCTGCAGATACTGCAGTCAGACTCCTGCCAGGCCAACATATTCTAAGATGCACTGACAGATTGGATCTGAGGTGTTTCAGAGGTTAAGGGACAAAGGAAAACTTGTTTTTCTTACCAGAAAGTCTTTATTCATGAATTGCTTGTATAATAGTCCCCAGCTCCATGCAGTGTAGCAGATAATATATTAACTGAAAACACTCTAGACACAGCACATTATAATCAATTACATCATGAGTCAGTAAATGAAGAAAACACAATGATGTCACCTTAAGCTATATTGAACAGCAATTAGATATTACAAATAAGAAAAGAAAACGTATTAATGTATAGGTATGAGAATTATTATAATGCAGGTGTGCATATTTGTGAATTTAATAAATTATAAGATTTGTATAATTGTAGATTCATGTATAGCTTTAATAGAATGTGAAATGAATATTATATAATTAAAGTTTATGATTGAATATATGTTTTCAATTAAGTACATACATTCTACATTGTAAAATACAGTTTAGTAACCATAACGATTGTATGTTCTTTAATACTGGGCATTGAATGACATTTGAGCTTTCCAATAATCTGTCTGAGCCTGGGTTAGTTTGGGGAAATTCAATTATAGAAACATGTATCAGGAGAGCAATGATTGGTCGTCTGGTCACATCCTGTTTGAAACAACCTGCCGCTTTGAGGGGAGGGAGTCGTCTGGGTTTCTGTCCCTCTCCTGCACTTGTATTTCTATGTTCTATCTAAGATGTACTTTAATTGTATTTGTTCATTGTGAAAATAAATAAACAAAAATGTGTTCTGTATTCTCTGTGGTTCATTGTTTATGTTGAAAGCTTAAGTAACTTAAATGAGATCTCTCTCTACTCACTTTCTAACATCATTAATGAGGAGATAATAATGACTGATGTACTGATGAATGTACTGATAAAGGGATTCATCAGGTGTTGTGGCACAGGGTCGATTCTAGGATCAGACCTTTAGGGGGCCTCAGCCCCTAATGAGAAAGGGACATGCATACAGTGCCTCACAAAAGTGTTCAACCCCCCCTACTAAATCACTACTTCCAATGGACAACAATGAATATATTAATATTTTTCAATATCTGATATTATTATTTACAACAATAATACTATTAATGAAGTACGAGTTTTAGACCACAAAATATATTTCACTTTGGCTAACCTCAGTTTATTTAGATACACAATGATATCTTCAGAAGCAACCCGAATCAGTTGAGTGGTGTATTGTAGTGTTTAAAAAATAATAAATGAATGAACAATCACAGATACACCTGATTTACAGAGGTCACTCAGTTATCTAATGAAACCTGAGGCAAAGACTCTATCATAATGACCAGAACAGAAGTAAGAGATAAAGTAATAGCAGAGCATATATGAGGATAAATGTACAAACCATTGTTTGAGTCTCTCAACCACATGGGGAGAGTCCACCATATGTTCAAGCAATGAAAAAATCATACAATACAGATATTGTCAAATCAGGAAGTCACTCCAATATGTGCACCTGGGCAAAAAGGAAACCGGTAAGAGATAACAATCTGAGACCGAAAACTAAGTTGAAAGTTTTCAGTAGCTGCGTAAGAGAAAGAGTGCAGTCGCATTTTCTGAATGCTGTACAAGTATGACCTGTATGGCAACCCAGTCATCAGAAGAAAACGTTCTGCAAACCACAAATACGTTGTATCCAACGTTTCGGAATCAAAATACGTTTGATATCAATGTTTCTTGGTACGTGTATATCACTGCATGGGTTTGAACTGCTCATTGCAATTTTGAGGGAATATAATGGGGATACGCTATTCTATGAACAATGAGCTACATTTTTGTTTGGAATCCTCTCGTCTGAGGGCTAGTTAAGTCACTCCGAGAGATTTGTTAGCACGGACGGATTTAGAAGTGACACAGCCGATAGCCAAACGCCAAGCTCATTGATTTAACAAGGCACGTTTATTTGTCACAATGCATTATCTTTCTCACATTACCCTCATGTGTGAGAGGGCATTCCTCAACCTCAGTGTGTATTGACCTTTTCTGTTGTTGAGTGCATTGATCATGGAAAGCTGCTTATGTATGTATAATGTACCCCTACTGACCACAAGCACCCCTCCCTCCCACCCTCCCCCATATGGACAGGGGGAATTGTGGCCACGGCCCACTGGTGTGGGTGTCTTTTATATGGTAGAGGGCATTCAAGTACACTAGAATGTTCAATTAGGAGACTGTACTTCTACAGGAAGTGACTCACAAAGCCTCAGCACATGCTCCATCTCGTGGCGCCTCACCCAGCATTTCGCTTGTACGATTTTGAGATGAAATTCCTCCCAGACCTACATCTTACCGATTCAAGATGCATATCTGTGAATCAGACCTCTATTCCATAAAGAAAAAAGTTAGGAAAGAAATGCACATTAACTTTTTATAATCTCATTAAGGGCCGTGGTGAAGGCTCCTTTTGACCTTTTGAACCCAAACTTGAAAACTTGTTCACAGGCCAGCTGTGTTTACACGCTTTAAGCCATGCATTTCCACCTCCATCCCACCGAAAATGGGGAACTAGAAACGTCCCTCTGTTTTATGCCCATTTACTCTTCAGTTGTCGGTCATGCCCCTTGTTCCCCCCTTTGGGATGGCTAGAGATGCCAAAATTCATAAACGTGTTCCCATGGGTCCAGGAAATGACCTATCTAATATTTGGATTTCTAGCGCTTGCAGAAAGTGTGTCCTCTAAGAAGTGTGGCCCATGAGACCTAGTTGATCGGAATGTGGTGTACAGGCTGTTTTGGAGATAGGAAGGACCTACAGCCCTGGGACTTGACAACCTTGTTCCAGGGCCTGACTGAGTCAGGCCAAAGTTAGTCACCACACCTAACTTTGGCCCTCTCAGACCCCAGGGTCGGGGAGGGGGGGTGGAGTTAGGGTTAGGGTCCAAGTTTATATCTCTTGTCTCTGAATGTATGGTAACAGCCTGGGTTTCCAATGCATTTCAATATAGCATTTGATTATGCTTTGTTAACCTTTCTTATAGGGCTAGAGCCCCAAGATTGATTGTTATTAATTTAATAACAATTAAATTCCATTACTTCCTGTTTGGCTTGAGCCTCAAATCATATCATTTTTGTAGAGTTGAAATCCCTCAATCATATAAAAGTGGTCAAACGGGCCCCCCCCCCCCCCCCCCCCCCCCCCCCCATCCTTTGCGACCTTGATGGCAGGCATGGCTGTGACCCTTGAGCCGTGGTAACTTGGCCTCTGGGAACACACACACTTACACACAAACACAGTCCCTGCGTGGGTCCCTGGTGGAGTATGGCCCTTACAGCAAAGTTTATGGTTTGTCAGATGACACCTTAAGTCTAAGTGATGCAATATCATCATGTTATCATAATTTATCCAAGCAGATCTAGTGCTGAACACATTTTATATTACAAATGATTGTATTATTTATGTGTAAAACATCGCAGTGTGTAAGATTGAGAGCCTCCCAATATAGGGGGGAGAATTTCATGCTTCATATACTAAATTCAAACTGTAAAATATTAGTATGACTCTTATAAACAGTTCGGGCTGGCCGGCATTTTTTATTTGTAGAATATATCATTTATAGGACGTGATTTTATTGATAACATTATTGAAATCACTATTGATAAAAAATGACTACAGATATGTCGCGTAATTTTAAGCTATTAGCTAGTTGCAATGTTAGTTACATTGTATTTGTACACTATGACATGTATTTATTTTGAAGGACAACACTTTCTCTGTAATATCTTAAAAAAAAGGTTTATTTTTATGACAGCCCTAACCACTTGAATCACCTGGAAGGTCAAACCTGTGACCTTCCCCTTTAACCCCTTTTAGGAAACATTAACGTCATTATAATTTAAACACAACATTCTTTCCTTTCACAAATACGTTATTGTTTTTCAGTTCACTTCCAGGGGTGCACCATACAAATAAATTACATTTCTCATTAGGGCAAAGGTCAACCCATAACCATGTCAACGGTCAAATCTGCCAGACTCAGGGTCATAAATCATCAATTAACTCTTGACAGCAAGGTCGCAAATCGTCAGGTCCTTGAATCTTGACTCAAGGTGACATTTTTATCTCTCTAGCCATGACTTGGTTTACAAATGTAAAGTATTAGGGAAAATATTGAATAAATGGAAAAAGCGAAAGTCACTTCTTAATAAACTACCAGCATCAACTCTATATAGTGATTTGTAAAAAAATTAAGAAAGATTGTTAGCTCAAATCACCACAAAATACAACCCATCTTATCCTAATGTACAATGTTACTTAACCCTTCTCCCATTTGGCTTAAAGTTCAAGTGTTTAGCAGAAACTAGAGGTGATGTTGCAGATTGCAACCAACTGAACCACTACGGCGGCCTCTGCTGGCCTGTATTGTGAAAGGTGCCAGTACATATTTCGGTTCTGCGATAAAGCAATGCACCAAGGTCGTTTTTTGGCAGCTCTAACTTTTGTATGTATATCAGTTGAACCAATCACAATCGGGTATCTTTGTCAAAGTCATCATGGTCACTGTATATGTTAGTGGACATGGCGGAGGTAACAGCCTATTTCCGTTTCTCACACACAGTCCTTTTATTGCACCCATGGTGGTAAATTACATTCATAGACCTATAATTATGGCTATCTGTTATATATATATATATATATATATATATATATATATATATATATATATATATATATATTGATAATTAATCTCGATAGAGATTCAGCGCAACTTAACCCTCTCTGCATCAGAGAGAGGGTTAAGCTTCTAGGAGACTTATGTTTAAGTCCATGGTCTATGTGGATGTGTGGAGCTCCATCTGTTTTATTATTAGTATTATTTAAACCAGGTCAATGTTACAACTTTCACGGTGGGTGATGGGGATCTTTGCGGGGGGCTTTATAGATGCTTTTTATTTGGTTATGGTATATGGAATATACCATAACGGATATTTCCAAAATATATATTAATTAATGCCACTCAATTAAATTATTTTCACTATTTATCACACTTACTAGCTAACTCTAGCTTAATCTGAAGCTAGAAAAACCAATTAATTCGCAAAGCGCCCCTTTCTCCCGATAGTAAAGTTCTCACTCATTTCACTTTTATATTGACGCTTTAGCTCTATTTCCGGTTCACCCTCTCCATTGATTTCAGTCAGCTGTGGTCTTCATTCGTGAGATTGAATTTAAAAATCAAAATGACACAAAACCAAAAAATAAGCAGTTTATTCCACTTTGTTCCAGTTGAGTTTTAATGTCCATGGACATTGGATAAACTGAAAATGTTTTCTCGTTTTAGGTTTTCAACAGAAAACAATGGGCCTGACACCAACCCAAAAACTAGCCGTTTTTATTTTTCAATGTTCATGGGATTGTACAAAGTGAAAATGGGCCTGTTTTCTAAGTTTTGGTTTTGGTTTTAAGTTATGTGCTCGTTTTATCATGAAAACTTTAGTACCTTGAATCACAATGATTAGTCGTCTGGTCATATCCCGTGTGAAACAGAACCTGCTGCTTTGGAGAAGGGGAGTCTTATAAGGCCTCTGGGGTTTATGTCCATCTCCTGCACTTGTATTTCTACGTTCTTTTAAATATGTACTTTTATTGTATCGTACATTGTGTAAAAATACGTAAAAAAGTGTATCGTCTTCTGTGTGGTTCGTTGTTTATGTTGGATGCTGAAGTAACTTTAAGAGATTTCTTTCGCTTTACTTACTCTTTTCACTCCATCATTAATGAGGAGATAATTATGACATTATGTGCTGATGAAGGTTTCATCATGTGTTGTGTGTAGCATGTTATGGTAACACCTCTAAGTGGCACAGACTCCTCTGTGGCCCACAACATTTCAAGAAGAACAACGAGGTGCCAGCGAATTCCTTTGTGGACAAGCCCACGTGATGCACCTGTTTTTCCGTCCATCCGTTCACGTGTGTGTGTGTGTTATTTCTAAGTAAATAGAATGATGTCATGTCTAAACCAAATCCTGACCTGATGTTCAACAAAGATTTGTTTAAGTGTGGAAGTATGGCCTGATGTAGAAAGAAAAGGATCGCAATGGAACAAACATATTAATAAAGTTTGGTTGAATAGGTAAATGTATCTGAATGTGTCCCAGCTTATTGGGCAGTTCAGATGGACTAAGGAGCGTTGTGTTAACTGGACAAGCAGCTTGAGATGCTTCACCTGGAAGCTACATAGCTATGCTAGCGGTAGCCACCTTGTCCCAAAACCGGGAAAGCATTTTCTAAAACAGCCATTGCTTGTGAAAGCAAGCAGCAACTCAGTAAAACACCTATTCGTCACCTCTGACCTCTTTCTTCGTGCATATACTAATGAACATGTTGATTCTGAATATGCTGTTTACATGGTCTTTCCAAATGTGAATTAAATAGGTCTACATGGTAATATAGATATACACCTATTCATTATTTCTGAAAATTGTCAGAAATAATGTTTCTGACAAAGTGCTAAGCCATGTTCTATTTAATCATCAAAGTTTAGATTTACAGAGGATCCGAATATGTTAATCTTGTGGAGTTTGTTGAAACATTTGTTGTAAGGCCACGTTCATTTCTTTGTGATGTTCTAAACTAACATCAGTATAGTGTATAATCTATAAGTAGTTGCAGGCCCCACAATTGCAGTACACCGCACAAGGAACTTAACACAATTATAATATACTATTACTGAGATACTAAGATATGTACAATTGTGTAATCAATCAAAACTATTATTATGGACAAATCACTCATCCCTCAGTGTTGGCACACATCCCTGCCATCGCTGGCCAACGATTGGCCCATGCTACTATGCTCCTCTGCCCTGGTTGGACACATAGAGAAGTTAGAAGAGAGGAAGAGGATGAAGAGAGGAGAGCAGAAAGATGAAGATGAAAAAAACACTGAGATGAAGAGGGAGAAAGGAGGGGTTAGTAAGTGTGTGTTTAGGGGTAGGGAGGGGTTGATGAGTATCACAGGGAGGTAGAGATATAAATCGTAGTATCAATGAGGGATTCTGTCACAGACGCTGCCAGGGCTTCACCCCTGGTCTCAGCTGGCCTCCGTTCCTCCCTACATCCTCTGCACGTTGGCTCCCTTACCTCCTTGCTCCTTTTCCTCTCACCCATGTCTCCCCTACTGAGGAGCCCGGTGGCTGGGGTGGGGGTGGACCTCTGCTACCCCCTGCTCCTCAACACCTCCTGCAGGCGGACGCTGCGTCCCCGCTCCCAGGCCAGCTTCCTGTACTTCGCTCTTTCCTCCGTGGCGCTCCTCACCGTGTTGCTCAACCTGCTGGTTATCGTCTCCATCTCCCACTTCCGCCAGCTGCACACGCCCACCAACCTGGTGCTGCTGTCCCTGGCCTGCTCCGACCTGCTCATCGGCCTGTTGGTGATGCCCCTGATGGCCCAGCACTTCATCAGAACCTGCTGGTACCTGGGTCAGAGGGCGTGCACTGCATCCAACATCCTGACCTTTGTGCTGACCTCGACATCGGTGGGGAACATCCTGCTGATATCAGTGGACCGCTACGTTGCCATCTGCCAGCCGCTACGCTACACCAGCGAGGTGACGGTGCGCCGGGTGCAGCTGGCGGTGTGCCTGTGCTGGGCCTGCGCAGTCCTCTACAACTGCAGCATCGTGCAGGACAGCCTGCGAGAGCCTGGCAAGCACAGCATGTGCCACGGGGACTGTGTGGTGGAGGTAGGGGTGGTGGTAATGGTGGTGGACCTGCTGGTCACCTTCTTGGCGCCCGTGTCCGTCGTGGTGGTGCTTTACGCCCGTGTGTTCGCCGCCGCGCTGTCCCAGACACGGCAGATGAGGTCGTCCCGGGTGGCGGGGACGGTGGCCAGGAGGTCGGAGCTGAAGGCTGCGGTGACACTGGGCGTGGTGGTGGTGGTCTTCCTCGCGTGCTTCTGTCCATACTATTACCCGTTATTTGCGGGGCTGAACAACGAAGTGGTTGGGTTCTGGGTGGGCTGGCTGCTGTACTTCAACTCCTGCCTGAACCCGCTAATGTACGCCTTCTTCTACCCCTGGTTCAGGAAGGCCATCAGACTCATTGTCACCCTGCAGATACTGCAGTCAGACTCCTGCCAGGCCAACATATTCTAAGATGCACTGACAGATTGGATCTGAGGTGTTTCAGAGGTTAAGGAACAAAGGAAAACTTGTTTTTCTTATTAGAAAGTCTTTATTAATGAATTGCTTGTATATTATTCCCCAGCTCCATGCAGTGTAGCAGATAACTTATTAACTGAAAATACTCTAGACACAGCACATTATAATCAAATACATCATGAGTCAACAAATGAAGAAAATAGAATGATGTCACTTTACGCTATATTGATTAGCAATTAGATATTACGAATAAGAAAAGAAAACACATGAATGTATAGGTATGAGAATTATAATAATGCAGATTTGCATATTTGTAACGTTTAATAAATTGTAAGATGTGTATAATTGTAGTTGTACGTATAGCTTTAATAGAATGTGAAATGAATATTATATAATTAAAGTTTATGATTGAATATATGTTTTCAATAAAGTACAAACATTCTACATTGTAAAATACAGTTTAGTAACCATAACGATTGTATGTTCTTTAATACTGGGCATTGAATGACATTTGAGCTTTCCAATAATCTGTCTGAGCCTGGGTTACTTTGGGGAAATTCAATTATAGAAACATGTATCAGGAGAGCAATGATTGGTTGTCTGGTCACATCCTGTTTGAAACAACCTGCCGCTTTGAGGGGAGGGAGTCGTCTGGGTTTCTGTCCCTCTCCTGCACTTGCATTTCTATGTTCTATCTAAGATGTACTTTAATTGTATTTGTTCATTGTGAAAATAAATAAACAAAAACGTGTTCTGTATTCTCTGTGGTTCATTGTTTATGTTGAAAGCTTAAGTAACTTAAATGAGATCTCTCTCTACTCACTTTTTAACATCATTAATGAGGAGATAATAATGAATGATGTACTGATGAATGTACTGATAAAGGGATTCATCAGGTGTTGTGGCACAGGGTCGATTCTAGGATCAGACTTTTAGGGGGCCTCAGCCCCTTAATGAGAATGGGACATGCATACAGTGCCTCACAAAAGTGTTCAATCCCCCCTACTAAATCACTACTTCCAATGGACAACAATGAATATATTAATATTTTTCAATATCTGATATTATTATTTACAACAATAATACTATTAATGAAGTACGGGTTTTAGACCACAAAAATATTTCACTTTGGCTAACCTCAGTTTATTTAGATACACAATGATATCTTCAGAAGCAACCATAATCAGTTGAGTGGTATATTGTAGTGTTTAAAAATAATAAATGAATGAACAATCACAGATACACCTGATTTACAGAGGTCACAGTTATTTAATTAAACCTGAGGCAAAGACTCTATCATAATGACCAGAACAGAAGTAAGAGATAAAGTAATAGCAGAGCAGATATGAGGAGAAATGTACAAACCATTGTTTGAGTCTCTCAACCACATGGGGAGAGTCCACCATATGTTCAAGCAATGAATAAATCATACAATACAGATATTGTCAAATCAGGAAGTCACTGCAATATGTGCACCTGGGCAAAAAGGAAACCGGTAAGAGGTAACAATCTGAGACCGAAAACTAATTTGAAAGTTTTCAGTAGCTGCATAAGAGAAAGAGTGCAGTCGCATTTTCTGAATGCTGTACAAGTATTACCTGTATGGCAACCCAGTCGCCAGAAGAAAACGTTCTACAAACCACAGATACGTTGTATCCAACGTTTCGGAACCAAAATACGTTCAATATCAACGTTTCTAGGTACATGTTTATCACTGTATGGGTTTGAACTGCTCGTTGCGCTTTTGAGGGAATATAATGGGGGTAGGCTATTCTCTGAACAATGAGCTACATTTTTATTTGGAATCCTCTCGTCTGAGGGCTAGTTACGTCACTACGAGAGATTTGTTAGCACGGACGGATTTAGAAGTGACACAGCTGATAGCCAAACGCCAAGCTCATTGATTTAAGAAGGCACGTTTATTTGTCACAATGCATTATCTTTCTCACATTACCCTCATGTGTGAGAGGGCATTCCTCAGCCTCAGTGTGTATTGACCTTTTCTGTTGTTGAGTGCATTGATCATGGAAAGCTGCTTATGTATGTATGATGTACCCCTACTGACCACAAGCACCCCTCCCTCATACCCTCCCCCATATGGACAGGGGGGAATTGTTACCATGGCCCACTGGTGTGGGTGTCTTTTATATGGTAGAGGGCATTCAAGTATACTAGAATGATCAATTAGGAGGCCGTAGCCCTACAGGAAGTGACTCACATAGCCTCAGCACATGCTCCATCTCGTGGCGCCTCACCCAGCATTTCGCTTGTACGATTTTGAGATTAAATTCTTCCCAGACCTACAACTTACCGATTCAAGATGCATATCTGTGAATCAGACCTCTATTCCATAAAGTTAGGAAAGAAATGCACATTAACTTTTTATAATCTCATTAAGGGCCGTGGTGAAGGCTCCTTTTGACCTTTTGAACCCAAACTTGAAAACTTGTTCACAGGCCAGCTGTGTTTACACACTTTAAGCCATGCATTTCCACCTCCATCCTACCGAAAATGGGGAACTGGAAACTTCCTTCTGTTTTAAGCCCATTTACTCTTCAGTTGTCGGTCATGCCCCTTGTTCCCCCCTTTGGGATGGCTAGAGATGCCAAAATTCATAAACGTGTTCCCATGGGTCCAGGAAATGACCTATCCAATATTTGGATTTCTAGCGCTTGCAGAAAGTGTGTCCTCTAAGAAGTGTGGCCCATGAGATCTAGTTGATCGGAATGTGGTGTACAGGCTGTTTTGGAGATAGGAAGGACCTACAGCCCTGGGACTTGACAAACTTGTTCCAGGGCCTGACTGAGTCCGGCCAAAGTTAGTCACCACACCTAACTTTGGCCTTCTCAGACCCCAGGGTCGGGGAGGGGGGGTAGAGTTAGGGTTAGGGTCCAAGTTTATATCTCTTGTCTCTGAATGTATGGTAACAGCCTGGGTTTCCAATGCATTTCAATATAGCATTTGATTATGCTTTGTTAACCTTTCTTATAGGGCTAGAGCCCCAAGATTGATTGTTATTAATTTAATAACAATTAAATTCCATTACTTCCTGTTTGGCTTGAGCCTCCAATCATATCATTTTTGTAGAGTTGAAATCCCTCAATCATATAAAAGTGGTCAAACGGGCCCCCCCCCCCATCCTTTGCGACCATGACGGCAGGCATGGCTGTGACCCTTGAGCCGTGGTAACTTGGCCTTGGGGAACACACACACATACACACAAACACAGTCCACGCGTGTGTCCCTGGTGGAGTATGGCCCTTACAGCAAAGTTTATGGTTTGTCTGATGATTTAAGTCTAAGTGATGCAATATCATCATGTTATCATAATTTATCCAAGCAGATCTACTGCTGAACACATTTTATATTACAAATGATTGTATTATTTATGTGTAAAACATCGCAATGTGTAAGATTGAGAGCCTCCCAATATAGGGGGGAGAATTTCATGCTTCATATACTAAATTCAAACTGTAAAATATTAGTATGACTCTTATAAACAGTTCGGGCTGGCCGGCATTTTTTATTTGTAGAATATATCATTTATAGGATGTGATTTTATTGATAACATTATTGAAATCACTATTGGTAAAAAATGACTACAGATATGTCGCGTAATTTTAAGCTATTAGCTAGTTGCAATGTTAGTTACATTGTATTTGTACACTATGACATGTATTTATTTTGAAGGACAACACTTTCTCTGTAATATCTTAAAAAAAAGGTTTATTTTTATGACAGCCCTAACCACTTGAATCACCTGGAAGGTCAAACCTGTGACCTTCCCCTTTAACCCCTTTTAGGAAACATTAACGTCATTATAATTTAAACACAACATTCTTTCCTTTCACAAATACTTTATTGTTTTTCAGTTCACTTCCAGGGGTGCACCATACAAATAAATTACATTTCTCATTAGGTCAAAGGTCAACCCATAACCATGTCAACGGTCAAATCTGCCAGACTCAGGGATATAAATCATCAATTAACTCTTGACAGCAAGGTCGCAAATCGTCAGGTCCTTGAATCTTGACTCAAGGTGACATTTTTATCTCTCTAGCCATGACTTGGTTTACAAATGTAAAGTATTAGGGAAAATATTGAATAAATGGAAAAAGCGAAAGTCACTTCTTAATAAACTACCAGCATCAACTCTATATAGTGATTTGTAAAAAAAAAAGATTGCTAGCTCAAATCACCACAAAATACAACCCATCTTATCCTTATGTACAATGTTACTTAACCCTTCTCCCATTTGGCTTAAAGTTCAAGTGTTTAGCAGAAACTAGAGGTGATGTTGCAGATTGCAACCAACTGAACCACTACGGCGGCCTCTGCTGGCCTGTATTGTGAAAGGTGCCAGTACATATTTCGGTTCTGCGATAAAGCAATGCACCAAGGTCGTTTTTTGGCAGCTCTAGCTTTTGTATGTATATCAGTTGAACCAATCACAATCGGGTATCTTTGTCAAAGTCATCATGGTCACTGTATATGTAAGTGGACATGGCGGAGGTAACAGCCTATTTCCGTTTCTCACACACAGTCCTTTTATTGCACCCATGGTGGTAAACTACATTCATAGACCTATAATTATGGCTATCTGTTTTATATATATATATATATATATATATATATATATATATATATATTGATAATTAATCTCGATAGAGATTCAGCGCAACTTAACCCTCTCTGCATCAGAGAGAGGGTTAAGCTTCTAGGAGACTTATGTTTAAGTCCATGGTCTATGTGGATGTGTGCAGCTCCATCTGTTTTATTATTAGTATTATTTAAACCAGGTCAATGTTACAACTTTCACGGTGGGTGATGGGGACCTTTGCGGGGGGCTTTATAGATGCTTTTTACTTGGTTATGGTATATGGAATATACCATAACGGATATTTCCAAAATATATATTAATTAATGCCACTCAATTAAATTATTTTCACTATTTATCACACTTACTTGCTAACTTTAGCTTAATCTGAAGCTAGAAAAACCAATTAATTCGCAAAGCGCCCCTTTCTCCCGATAGTAAAGTTCTCACTCATTTCACTTTTATATTGACGCTTTAGCTCTATTTCCGGTTCACCCTCTCCATTGATTTCAGTCAGCTGTGGTCTTCATTCGTGAGATTGAATTTAAAAATCAAAATGACACAAAACCAAAAAATAAGCAGTTTATTCCACTTTGTTCCAGTTGAGTTTTAATGTCCATGGACATTGGATAAACTGAAAATGTTTTCTCGTTTTAGGTTTTCAACAGAAAACAATGGGCCTGACACCAACCCAAAAACTAGCCGTTTTTATTTTTCAATGTTCATGGGATTGTAAAAAGTGAAAATGGGCCTGTTTTCTAAGTTTTGGTTTTGGTTTTAAGTTATGTGCTCTTTTTATCATGAAAACTTTAGTACCTTGAATCACAATGATTAGTCGTCTGGTCATATCCCGTGTGAAACAGAACCTGCTGCTTTAGAGAAGGGGAGTCTTATAAGGCCTCTGGGGTTTATGTCCCTCTCCTGCACTTGTATTTCTACGTTCTTTTAAATATGTACTTTTATTGTATCGTACATTGTGTAAAAATACATAAAAGTGTATCGTCTTCTGTGTGGTTCGTTGTTTATGTTGGATGCTGAAGTAACTTTAAGAGATTTCTTTCGATCTACTTACTCTTTTCACTCCATCATTAATGAGCAGATAATTATGACATTATGTGCTGATGAAGGTTTCATCATGTGTTGTGTGTAGCATGTTATGGTAACACCTCTAAGTGGCACAGACTCCTCTGTGGCCCACAACGTTTCCAGAAGAACGACGAGGTGCCAGCGAATTCCTTTGTGGACAAGCCCACGTGATTTACCTGTTTTTCCGTCTATCAATTCCCGTGTGTGTGTGTGTTATTTCTGAGTAACCCAAATAACGTCTTGTCGAAACCAAATCCTGACCTCATGTTCAACAAAGATTTGTTTAAGTGTGGAAGTATGGCCTGATGTAGAAAGAAAAGGATCACAATGGAACAAACATATTAGTAAAGTTTGGTTGAATAGGTAAATGTATCTGAATGTGTCCCAGCTCATTGGGCTGTTCAGATGGACTAAGGAGCGCTGTGTTAACTGGACAAGCAGCTTGAGGTGCTTCACCTGGAAGCTACATAGCTATGCTAGCGGAAGCCACCTTGTCCCAAAACCGGGAACACATTTTCTAAAACAGCCATTGCTTGTGAAAGCAAGCAGCAACTCAGTAAAATACCTATTTATCACCTCTGACCTCTTTCTTGGTGCATATACTAATGAATATATCTATTCTGAATATGCTGTTTACATGGTCTTTCCAAAAGATGACTTCAATAGGTCTGCATCCATGAAAGTAGAAAAGTTTCCAAAATAATATCCCTACATCCTCTGCACGTCGACTCCCTTACGTCGTTGCTCCCTATCCTCTCACCCATGTCTCCCCTACTGAGGAGCCTGGTGGCTGGGGTGGGGGTGGACCTCTGTTACCCCCTGCTCCCCAAAACCTCCTGCAGGCGGACGCTGCGTCCCCGCTCCCAGGCCAGCTTCCTGTACTTCGCTCTTTCCTCCGTGGCGCTCCTCACCGTGGTGCTCAACCTGCTGGTCATCATCTCCATCTCCCACTTCTGCCAGCTGCACACGCCCACTAACCTGGTGCTGCTGTCCCTGGCCTGCTCCGACCTGCTCATCGGCCTGTTGGTGATGCCCCTGATGGCCCAGCACTTCATCAGAACCTGCTGGTACCTGGGTCAGAGGGCGTGCACCGCGTCATACACCCTGACCTTTGTGCTGACCTCGACATCGGTGGGGAACGTCCTGCTGATATCAGTGGACCGCTACGTTGCCATCTGCCAGCCGCTACGCTACACCAGCGAGGTGACGGTGCGCCGGGTGCAGCTGGCGGTGTGCCTGTGCTGGGCCTGCGCAGTCCTCTACAACTGCAGCATCGTGCAGGACAGCCTGCGAGAGCCTGGCAAGCACAGCATATGCCACAGGGACTGCGTGGTGGAGGTAGGGGTGGTGGTAATGGTGGTGGACCTGCTGGTCACCTTCTTGGCGCCCGTGTCCGTCGTGGTGGCACTGTACACCCGTGTGTTCGCCGCCGCTCTGTCCCAGACACGGCAGATGAGGTCGTCCCGGGTGGCGGGGACGGTGGCCAGGAGGTCGGAGCTGAAGGCTGCGGTGACGCTGGGCGTGGTGGTGGTGGTCTTCCTCGTATCCTTCTGTCCATACTATTACCCGTTATTTGTGGGGCAGGACAACGAAGTGGTTGGGTTCTGGGTGGGCTGGCTGCTGTACTTGAACTCCTGCCTGAACCCGCTCATGTACGCCTTCTTCTACCCCTGGTTCAGGAAGGCCATCAGACTCATTGTCACCCTGCAGATACTGCAGTCAGACTCCTGCCAGGCCAACATATTCTAAGATGCACTGACAGATTGGATCTGAGGTGTTTCAGAGGTTAAGGAACAAAGGAAAACTTGTTTTTCTTATCAGAAAGTCTTTATTCATGAATTGCTTGTATATTATTCCCCAGCTCCATGCAGTGTAGCAATTAACTTCTTAACTGAAAATGCACAACTGGGCCTGTGTTGTGTATTTTGTGTTGTGTTGTGTGTTGTGTTGTGCTGAGAATACACAACACATTATAATCAAATACATCATGAGTCAGTAAATGAAGAAAACAGAATGATGACAGTTTACGCTATATTGATTAGCAATTAGATATTACGAATAAGAAAAGAAAAGACATGATTGTATAGGTATGAGAATTAGAATAATGCAGATGTGCATATTTGTAACGTTTAATAAATTGTAAGATGTGTATAATTGTAGTTGTATGTATAGCTTTAATAGAATGTGAAATGAATATTATATAATTAAAGTTTATGATTGAATATATGTTTTCAATAAAGTACAAACATTCTACATTGTAAAATACAGTTTAGTAACTATAACGATTGTATTTTCTTTAATACTGGGCATTGAATGACATTTGAGCTTTCCAATAATCTGTCTGAGCCTGGGTTAGTTTGGGGAAATTCAATTATAGAAACATGTATCAGGAGATCAATGATTGGTCGTCTGGTCTCATCCTGTTTGAAACAACCTGCCGCTTTGAGGGGAGGGAGTCGTCTGGGTTTCTGTCCCTCTCCTGCTCTGTTCTTTCTAAGATGTACTTTAATTGTATTTGTTCATTGTGAAAATAAATAAACAAAAAAGTGTTTTGTATTCTCTGTGGTTCATTGTTTATGTTGAAAGCTTAAGTAACTTAAATGAGATCTCTCTCTCTACTCACTTTTTTCACATCATTAATGAGGAGATAATGATGAATGATGTACTGATGAATGTACTGATAAAGGGATTCATCACGTGTTGAGGCACAGGGTCGATTCTAGGATCAGACCTTTAGGGGGCCTCAGCCCCTAATGAGAATGGGACATGCATACAGTGCCTCACAAAAGTGTTCAACCCCCCCTACTAAATCACTACTTCCAATGGACAACAATGAATATATTAATTTATTTCTATATCTGATCTTATTTACAATAATAATACTATTAATGAAGTATGAGTTTTAGACCACAAAAATATTTCACTTTGGCTAACCTCAGTTTATTTAGATACACAATGATATCTTCAGAAGCAACCCTAATCAGTTGAGTGGTATATTGTAGTGTTTAAAAATAATAAATGAATGAACAATCACAGAGACACCTGATTTACAGAGGTCGCTCAGTTATTTAATGAAACCTGAGGTAAAGACTCTATCATAATGACCAGAACAGAAGTAAGATATAAAGTAATAGCAGAGCAGATATGAGGAGAATTGTACAAACCATTGTTTGAGTCTCTCAACCACATGGGGAGAGTCCACCATATCTTCAAGCAATGAAAAAAATCATACAATAAAGATATTGTCAAAACAGGAAGTAACTCCAATATGTGCACCTGGTCAAAAAGGAAACTGGTAAGAGATAACCATCTGAGACCGAAAACTAATTTGAAAGTTTTCAGTAGCTGTATAAGAGAAAGAGTGCAGTCGCATTTTCTGAATGCTGTACAAGTATGACCTGTATGGCAACCCAGTCGCCAGAAGAAAACGTTCTGCAAACCACAGATACTTTGTATCCAATGTTTTGGAACCAAAATACGTTCAATATCAACGTTTCTAGGTACATGTTTATCACTGTATGGGTTTGAACTGCTCGTTGCGCTTTTGAGGGAATATAATGGGGGTAGGCTATTCTCTGAACAATGAGCTACATTTTTGTTTGGAATCCTCTCGTCTGAGGGCTAGTTACGTCACTCCGAGAGATTTGTTAGCACGGACGGATTTAGAAGTGACACAGCCAATAGCCAAACGCCAAGCTCATTGATTTAACAAGGCACGTTTTTTTGTCTCAATGCATTATCTTTCTCACATTACCCTCATTTGTGAGAGGGCATTCCTCAGCCTCAGTGTGTATTGACCTTTTCTGTTGTTGAGTGCATTGATCATGGAAAGCTGCTTATGTATGTATGATGTACCCCTACTGACCACAAGCACCCCTCCTTCCCACCCTCCCCCATATGGACAGGGGGAACTGTTGCCACGGCCCACTGGTGTGGGTGTCTTTTATATGGTAGAGGGCATTCAAGTATACTAGAATGATCAATTAGGAGGCCGTAGCCCTACAGGAAGTGACTCACAAAGCCTCAGCAAATGCTCCATCTCGTAGTACCTCACCCAGCAGCTCGCTTGTACGCTCCTATTTTGTTATTTATGGCTATGACACAACTTTGCGCAACACTGAAATATAGCACAATATGTAATCATCTAAACCTTCATAGGGTAAAAAGAGTACATATGTTTGTTGTTTTCTGATGTGTTTGCCATTTGTTTCATGTTTTTTTTTCAGATCGGATACTACTCACTAATTGTGACTCGTGAAGCGTTTGCTTGATCTTCTCCATTCCATTTTTTTATATGAGTTTATTGTGTTGTTGCTTTTCAGTTGATGTTGCAGAATCTCGGCGTGGTTGTCGCGGCAACATATAACACCGCCCTACCTGCTCCTTAATGACCTGTCTCTGTACTGTAACACCCATCTGCCATTAGAGGTCAGAGAGGTCATTAAGAATAATGACCTCTCTCTGTACTGTCTAACCCCTACCTAATCCTTAATGACCTCTCTCTGTACTGTCTAACCCCTACCTACTCCTTAATGACCTATCTCTGTATTGTCTAACCCCTACATGCTGCCGATTATACAATTGTTTTAACTGGGGTGGTCCTCAACCTATGCATTTTTTAATATAAAGATCGGTTGTTGTGTATGGTGATGTTCAAATGTTTCGGCTTTATTGTGACACAGCAATGCTTGGATAGAGGAACGCATTTGTTCCGGAACAAAAATATATTATGAGTTTATTAAAAAGGATATATGAATTTTTATATATAAGAAATAATATATATTGTAACGGTTCTGAGTTGCGTGTTTGTCTACATTGTGTTGATGTTCTGATTGGGTGTTCAGGAGAAGGGGGTGGGCCCTAAAGTTGTATATCCGGGTTACAGTGTGGGGAAGTTCATGTTCGTGTGTTACAGAGTTCGACAACGTGTGCCCGCGATAAAATAAAGAGAGTTAATCAAAACAACCTGTGTGGTGCGTGGACACATATAAACAGGGTTGCTACATTTGGTGTCAGAAGTAAACCGACAACTGGACGAAACGAAGGACGTGACTTTGCCCCACTCACTGCCCGTCGCCTGGCATTACCGCATGTGGCTAGTTGCGTGAGCTAACGATAATGATGGCGTCCGGTACAAAGCCAGTGATAAAGAAGGAGGATCCTGACGACGAGTCCCTGGGGCATACGGATTGCCGCGGGACCACGCACGAGAACTCCGCCGGTTGATGGAGCAGAGATACACCGTGAGTGAGTCCACGAGGAGGCTAGCAGCTGGGGCGGGGTTCGGCCCCGGTGGGGCACGTCGCGGTGACGCCGCAACAGCATCGCGGTGGGAGGAGACGAACGGTGACAGAGACGCCGGCGCACGCAGCACTGCTTTCAACGTGAAGACTCCGAAATACTCCGGTAAATCGAACTGGGAAGCGTTTCAAGCGCAATTTGAACTATTAGCACAGGCTACGGGCTGGTCAAGGGAGGTTAAAGCCCTGCAGCTGGCATTATGCCTGACGGAGGATGCGCTGGCATGCCTCCTCGTACTTAGCCCTGAAGAGAGACAGGACTATGAGGCTTTGACCGGAGCCCTGCAGAGACGTTTTGGACAGTGTTCGCAACCAGGCGTGCTTAGGTCTGAATTGTGCAATAGGCGCAGGCAACCGGGTGAGCCACTTCGCACGCTGGCTAATGACATTGAATGCCTCGCTAGGCGGGCCTACGCACACATGCCGCCGCCGGTCCAGAGTGATCTGGCCAGAGACCAGTTCATTCAAGCGCTTTTGCCCAGGGAGCTACGTGTGCAGACACAACTAGCACACCCCCGGACCGTACAGGACGCGCTGGAACTGGCCCTGGAGAGGGAAGCTGTGGGAGCGGTGCTGCCGGACTGCCGGTTGCTTGGTGTGGTTCCAGTGTCGAAAACTGCTGTTGAGGAGAATGCTGCGGAAGTAAAGCCAGCGTGGGTCACGGACCTGACGGAACTGATCCGTGCTGCCACCCTCCAGCCCACTCGCGATTGCCTGCCTACACCACCTCGGCGCCGCGCCATGGTCTGCTGGGGGTGTGGCCAACCTGGCCATCTACGCCGTCAGTGCCCCACGTTTTCTGGAGCCCAGGGAAACGACCGGGGGTCCGTATAAACGGGAAGATACGGACCCCTGACATGGTTACCCGACCAGCATTGACCCCCAGGGGAGGAGTCCAACAGCACAGCCGGGGGAACAGGGCTTCACTCCCCCCAGAAGCAGACGACGCCGTGGGCCCAGTGGTTGCGGTGGGTTGGACCTGTGCTGGGGGCTTTTGCCATGTCCCTATCACAGTGGAGGGGGTTGCATGCACGGCACTAGTGGATACGGGCTCCACTGCAACACTAGTCAGGCCCGACATTCTCCCAAGCAGTACAGTAGTACGAAAGACCTCAGTACAGCTACGGACGGTTACCGGGGATTTAGCCCCCATGAGAGGTAGGGCAAAGGTTAGCCTTAAATTGGGGGGGGTATCTGTGAGCTTTGAGGTATGGGTAGCTGAGGTGCAAGACCCCTGTATAATAGGTGTGGACTTTTTGAGAAGTGCGGGCTGCCTCATAGATCTGAGTGACAACACACTTAGTTTGCCTAGGGGCCCTAAGGTCAACATAGTCCCACCCCCACAACCCAGTGTGCCGCACTTACGGCCTGTTAGCACCTTAGAACCACATGAAACGCGCAGTACCAACCCTCCTCCGCATGCCCACCCGCATCCCACCACCGCTCCAACCCCAAGCCCCTTTCAGATCGCTGCGAGGGAGGAGAGCGACCATCCCATCTCCCCGGCCACAGAGCGAATAGCAGACCGGCTGTCCGTGGTGAGGGAGATCTGGAGACAGAGCAGTGAGGGGCTGACCGACCAGCAGCAGATGCAGCTGTGTCAGGTACTGATAGAGTTCAAGGACCTATTTGCCCTCAATGAGGAGGAGGTAGGCCTGACGCACCTGGTTCAGCACGAGATAGACACCGGTGATGCACAACCGATCAAAATGCGTCCCCGGCGTCTTCCCCTGGCCCGACAAGAGGCTGCAGACAAGGCGCTGGAGGAGATGCAGAAGGCTGGGATTGTCGAACCGTCAGAGAGCCCGTGGGCTGCAGCAGTGGTCATGGTCCCCAAAAAGAGCAGTTCCAGATGGAGGTTCTGCGTGGACTACAGGCCCCTCAACGGCGTGACCAAGAAAGACTCCTACCCCCTCCCTCGGATTGATGAGTCTTTGGACCTGGTGGCGGGTTCGACATGGTTCTCCTCGCTGGACCTGCGGAGTGGGTACTGGCAGGTGCCCCTCTCCCCGGAGGCTCGACCAAAAACGGCCTTCTATGCAGGTAGGGGTCTGTGGCAGTTCCGTGTCCTCAGCTTTGGTCTGTGCAACGCCCCCGCCACGTTCGAGCGCCTGATGGACAGGGTGCTAGCCGACATTCCTAGGCGGGAATGTCTTGTGTACCTGGATGATATCCTGGTTCATGGAAGCTCGTTCCAGGCGGCCCTTGGAGCACTGCGGAAGGTGCTCCAGAGGGTGATGGCGGCTGGCCTCAAGTTACACCCAGACAAGTGTCACTTTTTGAGGAGGGAGGTGATATTTCTAGGACACAAGGTTGGCGGTGAGGGCGTTGGGACTGTCGAGGAAAAGATACAGGCAGTGAAAGACTGGCCAACACCTGCCGACCAGGCGCAGCTGAGGAGCTTCCTGGGCCTTGCTTCTTACTACAGGAAGTTTGTGCGTGGTTTCTCCTGCACAGCCGCCCCTCTGTATCGCCTTCTACAGAAGGATACTGACTTTTCATGGACAGAGGACTGTCAACAGGCCTTCACCTCTCTACAAGAGGCGCTGATAACAGCCCCTATCCTGGCCGCAACCGACCCCATCCTACCATTTGTGGTCGACACAGATGCCAGCAATGTTGGCATGGGCGCTGTCTTGGCTCAGGTAGGGCCAGATGGAGAGAGAGTGGTGGCGTATTTCAGCAAGTCCTTTAACAAAGCTGAGCAGCGCTATTGCGTCACGCGGCGAGAGTTGCTCGCTGTCGTGATGGCGATAAGACATTTCAAGTACTACCTGTGCGGCCGGCCCTTCACTGTCAGAACTGACCACGCCGCCCTCCAGTGGTTGATGTCCTTCAGGGAGCCGGAGGGACAGATCGCCCGCTGGTTGGAAGAACTCCAGTCGTACTCCTTCACAGTCGTGCACAGAGCCGGGGCCCGCCACACTAACGCGGACGCCCTGTCTCGCCGGCCCTGTGCATCTGGCGGTTGCCGCCATTGCGACCGGAGGGAGGCACGTGAAAGAGAACTGTGTGAGGAGGAGAGCTACAACTCGCACTGGGGCTGTCCGACCTCCCAGGCGCTGGAGGTGGTAGATGTGGCGGAATGGAGGACCCAGCAGGCTCAGGATGTTGACCTGGAGCCTGTACTGCAGTGGGTGGAGTCGGGGAGTCGACCCTCCTGGGAGGAGGTGACTGGCCGCCCACCGGTAATCAAGGGACTGTGGGCTAAGTTTGATGCACTGCGTGTCAGAGACGGCGTGCTACAGAGGGCGTGGAAGGAGCCGGCCACCGGAGAGGAGAGGTGGCAGGTTGTTGTTCCCAGGGCACTTAGGGAGGCAGTGCTTAAAACCGCTCATGGGACTGTGGGGGCGGGACATTTTGGGGTCTCTAAAACGCTCCGACGCCTCAGACAGGGGTTTTATTGGGGACAGTTCAAAAGAGACGTGGAGGACTTTTGTCGCCGCTGTGATGCATGCGCCGCACACAAAGGCCCCCTAGACCAGTCTCACGCTCAGCTACAGCAGCAGGCAGCAGGGGCACCGATGGAGAGAGTAGCTGTAGACATTATGGGGCCCTTTCCTCGCTCCAACAAGGGGAACCGCTATGTACTTGTAGCAATGGACTATTTCACAAAATGGCCTGAGGCCTATGCCCTCCCTGACCAGGAGGCAGAGACAGTTATTGACGCCCTGGTTGAGGGGATGTTCACAAGGTTTGGCACTCCAGAGGTTATTCACAGTGATCAGGGGCGCAATTTTGAGTCAACGGTGTTTGCCACCATGTGCGAGCGGCTGGGGATGCACAAAACCCGGACAACAGCCCTGCACCCTCAGAGCGATGGACTTGTTGAGAGGTTCAACCGAACCCTCGCACAACAGCTCGCTATCCTCTCAGCTGAACACCAACGTGACTGGGACACACACATTCCACTTGTGTTGATGGCCTACAGGTAAGCGGTACAGGACTCCACATCCTGCACACCAGCCCTGCTCATGCTGGGGCAGGAGCTGCGAACGCCAGCAGAGATGGCATTTGGCAGACCCCCCGACACCCCTGCCATGGCCCCTGGGAGAGAGTATGCCAGGAGG
Organism: Lota lota; assembly: GCA_026745465.1. NCBI lineage: Eukaryota > Metazoa > Chordata > Actinopteri > Gadiformes > Lotidae > Lota > Lota lota. The sequence goes on along the minus strand of JACYXH010000172.1, from coordinate 1,265,525 downwards.
CTCCAGGACCGCCTGGAGTCTGCACACACCTTCGCACGGGATCAGCTGGAGAGGGCTGGCATCAGACAGAAGAGGAATTATGATGTGAAGTCCAAGGGGCGGGACTTTCAGGCTGGGGAGCTGGTGTGGGTGTACAGCCCCCGCAGGAAGAAGGGACGGTGCCCTAAGTTGGACTGCCACTGGGTGGGCCCCTGTAGGGTGGTAGAAAGGATGGGGGAGGTGGTTTACCGAGTGCAACTGCCACCTAGAGGCAGAAAAGTGGCACTGCACAGGGACAGGCTTGCCCCTTACAGGGGTGGGGCTTCCCTCGCACCGGACTCCGAGCCCCCTTCCCCTACCCCCCTCCCAGCCCCCTGCTGTCACACCAGAGAGGAACCCGACCTCTCCAGACAGTTCGGCTGCCCCACAGCTGGGACGGCGGCCGCGGAGGCGGAGGCGGGCTCCCCGCCGGTTTGATGACTTTGTTTGCCCCCTCGGGGTCGAGGGACTTTCTCGGGGGGGTGCAGTGTAACGGTTCTGAGTTACGTGTTTGTCTACATTGTGTTGATGTTCTGATTGGGTGTTCAGGAGAAGGGGGTGGGCCCTAAAGTTGTATATCCGGGTTACAGTGTGGGGAAGTTCATGTGCGTGTGTTACAGAGTTCGACAACGTGTGCCCGCGATAAAATAAAGAGAGTTAATCAAAACAACCTGTGTGGTGCGTGGACACATATAAACAGGGTTGCTACAATATATATATATATATAATTTCTTATATATAAAAATATAAAACATTGATAAAAATAACTGCTGACTTCATAAGATGGCAAAATTGTGATCTTATATAAACTTTGACCCATGGCCCTTGGATATGTGGGAATTGGGAAGCAAACAAACTACTTAAATCACTAAGGAGTCCCCGGATCAACTTGAGGGGAGGTTTTTGTTGTAGTTGACTAAATCCGCCGTAGCGTAGGGGTTTCAGCAAAACTAGAGGGCGCTGTTTCATCATGTTGATATCAAGCAGTTGGCCTGATGTCATACTAATTTCTATCTGGCAATTTTGGGCACGACACAAAAGAGCATTGAGGTGAGGAGACATTTTGTCAATTTTATGGTTCATAGTCCATTACTGTTTAGGTGTTTTTGTAATTAAAGTTTGTAGGCAATTTGTCGTTTCATGTACAAACACTAGAGGAAGGTAATACCTTAGTAATTAGTCTACTTTTGAGTTGGTAGCTCAAGACATGTGGTAGCTAGCATAAAACCTTGAGGTGAGGTGGGGATGGTTCTGATCTGTGGGTAGGTTGTCTCACGTATTCACAATTAATTGTTATGAAACTATGGCTTTAATAAAGGCTAGAATTGTTTCAACATTATAAATTCCTTCGTTATACTTTTCATTAGAGGATAATGAAAAAGAATAGGCCGAATCATGGTTCATGTTCATGGTTTAAGCAAAAAGACAAATACAAAGGGCCTTGAGGAAAAGGCCTATTATAGAGACTGTGATTATATCCAATTTAAAATGTATTTGGTGTCTCTAGCTTAAAAAACAAAAAAGGTCCACGATTTTCTAAATATATATAAACTATAGGGACAAAAAACCAACCAGTGTCTTTGATAGTTAATAACCTGCTGTTCAAATTATTTTTTAGAATTACCCATTTCAACGTAAGAACCTAAAAGAAAATCTAATTTCAAAATGAAATTTTATCAAATATGGTTCTACATATTTTATCATAAAAACATTTAAACCTACACTTTGTACGTTTTTTCATTAGGCAGCCTCTAGTGGCCTTACAGTTGTATATAGTTATAGCTATCATTTTTAATAAAGCTATATCAACATGGGGGTGGGTGGGGGGGGGGGGTGCAAAAGCGGACCAGAATTTAACTAAAAATATAATATAGTAAAATACCCTGGATGGATTGACTCGGATGGAAGTGTTTTCTCTTGTAAATAGCTGCAGTCATAATAGTCCAGGTTTTAGGTTTAATTCATAACGTAGTAAATAATCATATTTTTGTAAAGGAAAACAAGAAACACATTTTGTGCTAAAGTTTACTTTTATGGTTGATTTCTTGCCCAACCACAAATAAAGTATTTTGACAGTTCTGAACGTATCCGCCGATTTCCAATGGATCCGTAACGGTCAGTCATCCATCTTCCATTGAAATAAATGTATCGGCAGGCAACGCTACAACAAGTTGTGAACAGAGCATTACTCCATTACATTTGACATTTGTCTCGTATGTGTTTATATTTCTTTTTCAAAAGCTCATCAACTTTAAAAAATAAATATTTTTTCCCTGATGTAAAACTCTTCTTTATGAGAACTAAAATCTTAAGTGATTTAAGCAACTGTTAACATCACAATAAAATGTGCTTTACATATTGATTGTTGGGGATAGTTGGGATTATACAGGATTCTAGCCAGGTTGCTTTGACAATGAATACAAACACCATTGAAAAGACAAGAATAAAACTGCTTCGATGAATACACAAAAAACACGTTTACCCTGCATTCTTGAGAGCAGTAGTATATTGAGGGTAGCTCTCTCTCTCGCTCTTAAACAGTACAATAAAAATACATTTGTGCACTTGCATTGCTGAAATACATGTAGGACCTGATTTGAGTCTTGGACAATCTCACTTTTTGGCTTGGCTCGCTTTAAGGCTTTAACATCAAGACAACACGTGCATCACCAACCCAAAGGACATGCAGGCAACATCATGGCCATCAGAGAGTGCTGCTAAACCTGTGTATTAACACCCGACTAACGAGTAGGAACGGCTTGTTGTTGACAGTGATATGGCTTAGCTTTCCTACTACATTCATCAGGAACATTTGAGGAACCTGAACAAAGAATGATGAAAGATTTTCCTCAACTGAGGTCGAGATCAGACAGCAAGGCACAGCAAAACACGCAGAATTGTACTTGATTTTTAAGTTTTCACTAATCTGGAAACATGATAAAGACACTTAACAATCAACAGCCAGCTATGAAGTCGTTTTGTGAAACAACAACACCTTGATGAGGTAAATAAATAATTCGAGGTTGTGTTTTGTTTTTGTTTCGTTTCCTACACCAGTGTCTCTAAACATTTGGCTTGGAATAACCCCCATACCCAAGAACATCTGTGTTCCACATGTGGTTCAGAAGAGCCGCATGTTCTCCACCTCTTTCATCGTTACTGCCAGGGATGTTATAGTGAGGCACCGCCACTCTGGCATGAAGGCAGGGACAGGCTGAGTTTTTTACATGGCCGTCTCGTGGATCACCAGGTTGCCGTTGGTGGCACTGCTGTGTTTGTTGCCGGGGCGACTCTTGTTCTCGTAAGCCTGGGAGCAAGAGGGGGAGAGATTTTTTTATTTAAGCGTTACTTTCTTTTGTGCTCTAGTGAAAGTGCTCTACATTGTCAGTCTCACATGTCCTGATGCGCTGTAACTCCTACCATGCGAACGAACTTCCTAACGGAAAGATTTAGTTATTTAAATTTTACTTCTTTGATGAGTGCCACTGCGACTCACCGTTATGTTGAAATGTTCCTTTGTACAATGAAAACATTTAAAACAATCAATGTACAAAGAATGATGTTAGCCGTCAGCGTTAGAAGCAATGCGATTTTATTGTATAGCAGTCGGATGCACCATAGTCCACTGTCTATGGAGCATCTTCCATTTACTGTTACGGTAGCATTTACCAGACTAATTATAACATTGAACGAAGACTCGTGAGGCACGAAGCGCATGCTGCCGGTGAGGCTGCGCCATCATTTGTATGTGGTGCTTTGAGGGAAGGTAATACATAAGAAACTTGTCTTTTGCCTTAAACCAAACTTCAAAATTCCCAATGAAGCTCGATCAAGATGTTGTCACTCATGGTGTCCTGTATATAGCACCTTGGCAACTGTAAAGTTATTAAATCACACCATACATCAAAGTCCATATCCTCGCTGTTGGGCAGACATGTATGTCCGAAACCGTTAGTATTCAGGAAATATAAAATGTAAACTTGTTTTTAAAATAATTGAACACCGCGTCATCAAATTCAGTAATGTGTCTTTACATACGGTAAGATACTTGCATGTGTCATACAATTATTGATATTTGACTAAAATTAAGCTCAAATGGAGTTACGGGATTTTTGAACAGCAAATGTCGAGATACGTGTATTGTCGGTCATTGATCAGAACGGCCGCATCTGAGGCAGTCAGTGCAACATAGCATTACATTATCATCAACTTACAGCTTACAACGTTTATTGTAGCTAAGTGTGCGCTCAGTTTTTTCTGTCGTTTAATACATTTGGCCAAAAAGTGTGATGCTAAACTGCACCCAAACCTTCCGTGGTTTGCCTGCACTTCTCCGCTGCCACGTCTCAAAACATTAAACATAAGCCTTTGTAAACGTAGTGTTTCTGGAGTAAAGGAAACGCTGTACTTATTCAAACTACCAGTTCTTCATTTAGCCATGCATCGCAGCTCTTGCATTGCAAACAACCAGAGGCCTATGTGGTTTTGCCAACAGTTTGAGGATCCAATTGAGTTGGGGGATTGAGTCACAAGCTCTTTTTCAATACTTTTCATTGGTTAAATATCTGTAAAACCCACACAGACCTAATGGATGACCAACAATCATTAATTTATGAAAAAGAAAAGTTAAAATTAAACACATTTAAGAGATACAAGGTTTCTGCCAGACATTGACGATATGTAGATTACTGGAATTAAGGATTAATGAGGACCATATTTTACCACCAGGTGCGAAGGGGATTAGTCATATGATGAGCCGTTTCAGAAATCGATCCACTGATGACATCGCAAGTGGGAGTGTTCACCCAGATGTATGTTTGACAGAACAACTCATCGGCCTCACAGCTCACAGTATGTAATAGTATAGTGCTGTATTTTGTTGTGGAATTTAGAAAGCTTGAGGAGACGTGCCCCAAATAGATTAGTGGTGTGAATCTTTTGTTTCGTCACTATTCGATTTGGATTGTTGGGTTCATGTTTTGATTCAAAAATGTATTCTCGATTCAAACTGATTCCAGATTCAAAATTGATTCTCCATTCAGTACATAGGGGAGCTAATTTCCGGATTTACTCCAGTCCGCAGTGCGCTAAGAAAGGCGGTGTGGCAAATCATGGCATGAAGTGTGTATAAGATTATGTAGTTTTTATATTTGAAAAAGTTACATCAACTGATTGCAATAAGGTAAACAGAATCGATTCAGTGTCTACACTATTTTTTCCCCTACCACTAATATACATACTAATGAATTAATCTGAACCCTGCCAAGTTTTATTTCTTAACTAGGTCTCGCTGCACTTTTTGTACTCACTCTAATTTGTATTGTGTGCTTTGATTGTCCTCACTAGTAAGTGTGTTGGGATGAGAGTCTGATTAGTGTCTCAATGAGGACCACCAGGACTCACCTGCTTCGCGGAGGCCAAGAGGTCCTCAGCCTCCTGCTGGCCAGTCTGCTGCACCATCTTATAGAATATGCCCTCGGGGTCCAGCAGGAGGGTGTAGGGCTCCCCGTAGGCCTGGATCTCCCCCGCGTCCAGCACCTGGACACACGGTGGCCTCGCAGGTCAAAAGCTGCTCCATAACGACAGGTTAGGAACACTAAAGCACAGCTGAAGGCGTGAGGTGGCAGGGGAGGAGGAGTTAAATGGTGTGGCTGCTAGAGGAGAAGAGGGTCACTTACCAGGATGCGGTCGCTGTCTATGATGGTGTTGATCCTGTGAGCGATGGTGAGCACAGTGCAATCTCTGAACTTTTCCCTGATCGTCCTCTGGATCAGCTCGTCCGTCCTATGGCGGGAAATAAAAAACTCAGACTTTGAGAGCAACACAGAGCTAAAAACCAAAGTGGAGTAACAGCAGCACCCCCCACTGGTAAAACACACGCTAGTACAAGCACAGACTCTATCTGTGGGTGTTACCCGGGGTCCACGTTGGCCGTGGCCTCGTCGATGATGAGTATGCGGTTCTTCCTCAGGATGGCTCTGGCCAGGCATACCAGCTGCCTCTGGCCCACGCTGAAGTTGGTGCCCGACTCGGCCAGAACCGTCTCCATCTTGCCGGGAAGCTCCTCCACTACAGACTTCAGCTGCACCTGCACCCGGAGAACACACAGAACCACTTCAACAAACGGAACCACTTCCTTCAACACACGGAACCACTTCCTTCAACACGCGGAACCACTTCCTTCAACACGCGGAACCACTTCATTTAACACAGAGCCACTTTGTTCAACACACGGAACCACTTCCTTCAACACAGAACCACTTCCTTCAACACAGAACCACTTCCTTCAACACACGGAACCACTTCCTTCAACACACGGAACCACTTCCCTCAACACACGGAACCACTTCCTTCAGCACACGGAACCATTTCCTTCAACACTAACCACTTCATTCAACACACGGTCTAATTGCTGTGTGGACGGCGTATTTGTTTGTGTTAATTGTGTAATTGGGGTGTAGACAGTGTCTGGGTGTTCATATTATAATAGGTGTGTAGACAGTGTGTGTGTATGCGTGCGTGCGTGTTCATAGTGTAACTGGTGTGTAGACTGTGTGTGTGTGTGTTCAGAGCGTTACTGGTGTGGAGACAGCATGTGTGTTAACGGTGTGTGCAGGGGTAGTAGGGCTACTGGCCTCTTGCAGAGAGCTCCAGAGCTCTTCATCAGAGTGCTGGCTGAAAGGGTCCAGGTTCTTCCTCATGGTGTCGCTGAACAGCACAGGATCCTGGGGAACCAATTAAGAGGAGAGATCAGGAACAGACACTCCAGAAGCATGGTATGAGCTGGCCGTCTCCTCCCAGAAGGAGGAGGAGTACCTGAGGAATAATGGACATCTTCTGGCGCAGATCGTGGAGGCCGATGTCGGAGGTCAGCACTCCGTCAACGTAGATCTTCCCCTGGGGTTCTGCCAGGCGGAACAGGGCCGACACCAGGGAGCTCTTCCCAGCACCGGTTCTCCCCACCACGCCCACCTGAAGGACACACGGAGAGCACAACTAATAACACCAGATCTCAAGCGGGTCAACGCTGGATGTTGAAGAGTGGCCGGTAGTCAAACCAAGATGTCCGACCTTCTCCCTGGGCAGGAACGTGGCGTTCATGTTACGGAGGACCAGCGGCCCGTCGTCGCTGTAGGAGAAGTTGACCCCGTCGAAGGTCACCAGGCCTTGGCTCGGCCATTCAGGCGGGGGACGCTTCTCGGTTTCCCATGGTGCTTCGCTCTCCAGCTTCGTGTACTCCATCACTCGCTCCACCGAGGTCATCTTAAGAGAGAAAGTTATGTTTTAAACTCAAGAAGGGCCCCAAATATTATATGTGAGGCTGGCTAGCCGTTTCAAATCAAGCCACTTGTAGCAACATCACAAGTTGGGAGTCTCCATCCAAATGAATGATAGATGAATCAACTCAACCGGTCACCTACCTACTGGACCGTACCAATTGGTAGGCTTGAGTTGGATCAATCCATCATACATCTGGATGGATACTCCAAATTAACTTTACAATACAGGACAACACAAACACATCTTAATTGGTTATTGACCCAAGACTAAGCAGGGATACAGCAGTCCTTAAATGTCACAGCAGAGCTTCTGGGGGGGACGGCACAGAGCCTGGGCAAGAAACTGAAAACTGAAAGGGGCGGAGTTATGCCTTGTTTCCTCTTTTGTCTCTGAGATTTTCTATTGAAGAAAACTCATTTGCACGAGTGGATGAAGCATCAGAGGGGGACTTTGAGTGTAGAGCTACAGTGGCCGTTCCACACGGTGTTGATTTGAACCCTTTACAGACGCCTATTTACAGTTTACTATTGTGAGCCGACTTTGTGCAACTTTGGGTACGCCATGATTGCGCTTACAGATCCCCACCTCCAGCACCATGTTTGCTCGAAACAAATATGAAACAAAAGTACACAAAAGTACCAGATTTGAGCTCTGCTCTTATTTGTGAGATTAAGCAGACTTACCAAGTTCTCTACTTCCGCTGACTGCCGGACTCCCCACTGGAACATCCCCATGAGGGTGATGGCGTAGGACAAAGCCAGCCCCACATCCCCTGCACCCAGGTCTAACAGAGGAACAGAACCATGACACGTTACGCCTCCAAACGAACAGAGCACTCAGGCCATTATTTTGAGGGCTTTGATGGCTTTTATGTTGAGGTTCCTCAATCCCAAAAGGACCGTCTTAAACCCGGAACCCTCGTGGTTTACAAGGGGTTTTGAACCCGGAACCCTGGAAGTTCAGAAGGGGAATTTAACTTGGAACCCTGGAGGTTCAGAATGTCTATTGAACCCGGACCCTGGCAGATCAGAAGGGGTATAGAGCCCAGAACACAGGAGGCAGTACGAGCAGAGCTTTCTTACCATCTCGGAGCACCACGCAGGCAAATGTGAGGATGATGACAAAGACGGCGCACAACAGGTCCAGGCGCATGGCGAACCAACGGGAAGTGGTCAGGAACAAGTACCAGGTCTCTAAATGCAAAAGTTGAAGTTCTTATTATAGCCTTGGTTTGATGCAAGGTAATAGTGGACAGAACACACTTCACTTAGGCCAATTTGATCTAACATTTGTCTTTGTTTAAGTGGCAGCCAAGAAAAAAGTAAGGATTCATATTATAATTTGGTCGTAATCTATAACGGAAGAAATAAAAAAAGTCAAGACGTCACTAAATGGGGCTGGGCTTAGCAGTAATATGATGCTTTTGTTTGATTTCCAATGTGTCCAATTAACGTCAATCGCAGCCAATCCTGCTCAAATACAGCAATTACATGGCATAAGAGAAAAGGGGCGGGGCACCTGAGTGCAGGTCCTGGTGGGCGTCAAAGATGCTCTGGAAGCGCTCCTCGGCTCTGAAGGCCCTGATGGTCCACAGGCCCTGCAGCGAGGAGGACAGGTGGGAGAATACGGGACTTCGAGCTGCAGGAAGGAGCACACAGAACAGGAAGTTAACCCCACAAAGGGCAGGGAGTTAAATCGGAGGTTCATATTATGTGATACTTGTATGGTAAACCCCGGTGGCACTAGGTCGTCAAGAGTTCCATTTTGGAACACCCGTGGTTATAACTTCATGTTCTCTCAACCAATGACAGCATCTGCCAAGTGACAAGATAGACTGGTAAACATGATGGACCACAGCAAAGGTCTTAGCTAGTTGTGTGCTAGCCGTAATAGCCAACTGTGTGCTAGCTGTGGTAGTGCTGTGAAAATCAAAAGGGAACCGCCGAGGAACATTAGCATAAAGACATGGAGCGCTAGCATGGCAGAGCCCAAGGCGTGTTGGGGGGGGGGCTTACTGGTCCCCTCGAGTCGCTTGATGTCCCTGGAGGTCTGCAGGAAGTAGCGGCGGAGGAACACAAAGACCAAGATGAGCGGTACGATCAGGATTAAGATCCAGGGAACGACTGATGCCGCCACCACGATCACACCGATCATCTGCAGGATAATCTGCCAGAGACAACACGGAAAATCAATTTACTACGTTGACTACGTTACTACATCTACCCATCTCTATATCTTTATACCACAAGTGACATTGAATACTTGATTCTTGTTGGTGTATTATATGCGCTTGCATTACAAATACAACATTAACAACATCGGTCAAACACAACTATCCAAAAATATGCTCAAAGGGCCGTACATTGTCTAATAATTTACCAGCATAATTATACATTTTGCTGTGTCAAACGACATTACACAAACTAAAGCAGCTATTTGTGCGTGTTCCAGAACATTTTCCTATGGGTTTCAATGACAAATGGTGGCGATAGCGTTAAGGTGTCCAATGCAATCGCTTTCTGAACAGCACCTGGCAGGCATCGACAAAGGTGATGGGCAGCACCACGTCCATCTGGCCGATGTCCTTGGAGAACCGGTTCAGAACCCTGCCTGAACCACACAGAACAAATGCAGAAAACCACGTCAGGTCCGAGACTCTGAGAAATTACCAACATCTAACACAAAAAATGATTATCATTCGTACAGCCATGATTTCTTTCTAAAACGATTGATTTGTTTTGTATTTCACCGAAGCAAATGTGGATTGAATCAATACACTACATTTCCTATTTATCACCTGCATACACACGCACATACATTAGGCTTAGGAAATGTACATTTACCAGCATAATCATTAGATATCACCATTTCATTATGATGAACATTGCTTTTCCATTATTAAAACAAACTAACACAAATGTTTGCTATACATCTAGATGTCACTCAATTAGGATTTGAACAATAACAACCCGGCTTCTCCTACCGATGGGGTTGACGTCGAAGAAGTGCACGGGCGCGCGCAGTATGGCGTCGAACATGCGGCTGTGCAGGGCCTCCGTGCTCTTCACCAGCACATGGAAGAAGAGCATTGCCCTGACAATCCCCAAAAGTAGCGTGGCTGCAGTCAGACCTGTAAACACATCAGCACAGCGTTATATTGCAGGGGGTTCCCAGTCGTTTGGAATGACCCTGAGCCACTTGTGGAGGTACGTTTATAAAAAACAATACAGAATACCTTTTTTGTTGTATATGCTTCATCAATACAGACTAATGACACAATTATAAAATACAACTTTTTTTTTTTATGTAAAAGACTACACACACTTTCTGGACACCACTTGCGACCAAACGACCCATTTCACAGATCGTCATTTGAAGGGTAAAGTAACTTCCTGTTCCTGTAATTTTAGCATTGGGTTGGTTTTTATTTCTGTCTGTCGCAGCACCAGCATAGTCAATGTATATTTAAACAACTGCTTGTGTCTATAGAGGTGCACTGCTTGTGCCTAAATCGAACGGACCCATTATTTATGGCATTAACTACACCTGTGTTTTACCTACTGTGAAAAGGACCCATTACTAAAACCCTTAACGGTTGCTCTACCGATATGCAGCGTTCTCAACCAATCTCAGTGTCTGCTAAATGACTAGACAGACTACTGAACATGATGGATCACAGCAAATGTCTTAGCTAGCTGTGTTTGCCAACTGTGTGTTAGCCAACTGTGTGCTAGCCGTGTTTGTGCTGTGAAAACCAGTGTTTTTTTCCTCACCTCCATAGATTCCAAGGTAAAAGGGCACACTCAACTCTTCGGTGACGTTGGTGTTGTTGCCGTGATTCTGGATTGAGGTGGTCAGGCTGCTTTGCTTATCGGCCCTGATTGAAATAAGGTAATTAAACCCATTTGTAACGCCTCTTTTAATGCTGACTGTTGAGACTAGATACAAATAGGTGGCTACTTACAATCCCAGTTTATATCGATTCATTCAAGTTCTTGTATGCTATACTTTTAGTCAAGTGAGCTGTTAAACCTAAAGTAGTAGGCTTACAAAAAACATAAATGCTCAGACTTACCAGTAAGACAACCACCAGTCCTGAAGGACGTAGGCCAACTAGATGGAAGAAGAGGAAAAACAAAAAATCACCAAACAAAGTATCACCTCTTCAATGTTTTCAATACAAAATAAAAAGGGTTTTTACAGACAATTCTTAACCGACTGACTACTCGGCTCCCATTCGCTAGATTGTGTTCATGATGTATGCAGAAACTTGACACAAGAAAAGGAAACAATTCTGAATGTGCTTTCGGCAAATTCAACAACACTCCTTGTTTCAAGACTTTTTTGGATGCCAGTTGGGCTCAAGAGATGGAATACAAAATGCATGTGCTTGCCAACAGCTGGCAGTAACCATTTAGTTTACCTGAGAGGCGATGTTGGCCACAAAGAGCAACAGCAGAATAAGGACGTTAGCTCCAGCGCGCATGTACTTGTAGTATATGCCCACCCCGATAGTCCCCTGCAAACGGCTCTCCTCCACAGCAGTTTGGGCATGTTCTGCCTTTAGAGATGAAATAATAACACTGTTACTAATGTAGCAGCTTAGCTAGTGGCCCTAATGTAGCAGCTAAACTACTTTGTAAGCAGTGTTGGCATCAGAGACAAACAGAGTTAGCATCAGAGACAAACTGTCTTAGCATCAAGACAGACAGTGTTAGCGTAAGAGACAAACGGTGTTCTCATTCAAAGTGTTAGCATCTGAGACAGTGTGAGCATTAGAGACAAACAGCATCACGAACAAACAGCGTTAGCATCAGGATATACAGTGTTAGCATCAAAGAGACAGAGTAAGCATCAGAGACAGTGTTTGCATCGAAAGCGTTAGCGTCAGAGTCCTACCGGCAGCTGGTCTGCTTCATCGTTGACCATGGGCATGGAGGCGCTGGAGACGGTTCGGCTGCGTGCTAACTCCTCCAACATCGCCTGCTGCTCCTCTTCGCCCTCGTTTTTCAGCAGAGAGGTGAAGTCCAGTCCAGACTTCTGCAGCTCTGTGTACCCCCCCTGGGCCACCACATTACCCTGAGATGGAGACACCGCAGGGTTTGGCTAACCTTTCACATTTTACATGAACACCAACAATACCACTATCTGGGTTTCAGTTCCAATAACAAAATCACATTTTTTTCTTTTCTTAATTTGAATGTAAACCCAAATGCTATTCAGCCTACTTCAGTTTAGTTTAATTTATGTTTTGACAGACTTTCAATAACAAGCGATATGTGGCTGAACTGAGAGAAACTCTGATCACTGATTGGATTTGTCTTACTTGTGTGTAGAAAACTAGCCAAACCAAAATATAGTATTTTGTATAATATCTCCGCTCTAATGTAATTAGGTGATAATGAATTACTGACTTGGTGTGATGGTCGCAGCGTTGGGTACTGGTGCGTGAAGCAGTTGTTTACAGTTCACTTCTATAATCTATCTATCTAACTTAGTAGCTAGTGCCTGAGGATGATGTGCTTCAGTTAGGGAGGTAAACACATCATAATCATCTCAAGCCCCCAAATCGTGTTTGCCATTGTTTTTTATCTGAGAATGGCTGAAACTAATAGAATACAGTTGAAGTGAATCAACAATAATCAAACAATGTTTCCACTAAGAGTCATTTTTTCCCCACCCTTTTTCAAAGGGATGAGGTTCAGTACCTAGCCCTAACAGACATAGTAAGTTAAGCGCAGTGTGTGTTTGGTCTTGTTTTGCCATGCATGAGCAAACATGACATGTGGACTGCTCTATGATTGGACGGAGGAAGAGGGGGAGGTAAAGACCTCCTTGAGAACCAGGATCTGGTCGGCGGCGTTCAGGTACTGGAGTTGATGGGTGACCAGGATTCTGGCCTTGTCCTTCAGAATACCACAGATACACCTGAAGAGAACACACACACACACACATACAAGTGTGTGAGTGTCTGAATTTGTTTACTTTTGCTTCAATTGCGCGCTGTATAAAATACTATGAAATCTAGGGCTGACACGTTCTTGTCTGACCAAAATATGAGTGCCATCCATTGCGACCCATCATATTAAACACAGAGCACGTAAAATCAAATCTTTCGAAGTGTGTTCTCCTTTCGACTACGCGACGGGGCCCGATTCGGCGCTCCGTGTCAGAGTCGGACTCTGACCAAGAGTGGATCCAAAAGCCACCGACTTCCTCCACACAGCACTTACATGAAATTTAGGCTATCAGGCAGAGTGAACTCAGTGCACTGTGCCCGATTTAGTTAATCTAGAGATAACTTTCAGATTTCTTTTCAACCAATCGATTAGGTAGGATGAGTAGGTAGAATTACAGCCGACAAAGATTTGGATTGGTTGACTACATCCCTAAGGAAGTCATTGAAATACCAAATTGCAAGAGAGCAAGCGTTAATATAGTAAGCGGGAATGTCAATATTAAATAGAACACAAGACATTATCCATCTGCACACTTTATATTCTCCATTTAATATCCTACAGCTGTATTTTGTGTGTGCAGACGTAGCCTGGCAAGAGCTTCTTCTCAAATAACCTTAATAAGCTCTCATCTCAAGCCAAAACGCCTGAAATGGGGTGCGTTCTTGGCGAGAGAGAGGGCGGGGCTTCTGAGCACGCATCATGGGGAGCGCTATCCGTTTCAGTTACGTGTTTCAGATATTGTATTGCGTTGTCAAATTCTTCAACAAAAAACTCCATATTTGTTCTCCCTGTCTTGTCTCCCTTGTTCTTGTCATGTTCTCATTCTTCTAGCTCCAGGGACGGTTAACTGAAGTCCACTGCTCATAGGGAGTAAGAGAAAACGGAGAGTGTGTTACGGTAGACTTAAAAAATCCTCAGATTCATGACCCTCCCTCAGCCGTCTCCTCGCACAAGAACAGTCCCATTTATCATCTTGCTCTGCTGGGGACATTACGTTGATCGGATTGGCCAGAGGTGTTGTCTGTCAAAAAACACTGGTAGAAGCAGGCTAGTGCAGAATGTGTACCTGGCAATAAAACACAATATTTGTCAGGAACTTTGACGAAGTCTATCCAAAGGCTATTGAGGCGGAGAGTGGCTGCTAGATTCAGGACAACAAACATGTGTCCATTGTGTTGCTAAAGCCTTTGTACTGCAGGATCGGATGTGCTTAGCTTCTTATACAGGACTTTCCTCTCCCTCCCCCCACCCAGCCACAAACCTATCGTCCAACAGGAAGTGAGGGATTCTTATTTCATATTGGATTATTATTAATAATACTGTCAGCTGTCGTTTACTTTTCAAACAGGTGCCTCCCGACCTCTGCGTCCACGGCACTGAGAGGGTCGTCAAGGAGATAGACGTCAGCATCCTCGTACACAGCTCTGACACACACACACACACACACACAGAATTAATACTATACTATTTAGCCGCTTTAATCCAAGACGATTTACAGTGAATTCAGAAACAGATACTACAGTACTATAGCAGTAGAATATGCAGTACTACAGTACTAAAGCAGTTAACCCTGTGGTACTACAGTACTATAGCAGTCAACCCTGTGGTATTACAGTACTATAGCAGTCGACCCTGTGGTACTAAAGTACTATAGCCCATCCCTGTCTATGGCAATGCAGTTTCTTCGTCCAAAAACGTTCAGAAACATTTAATATTACATTTAAAAGTGCAATATTGCTATTGTTTACATTCGTGGCTAGGGTGCTCTCACCCTAAATGCTCTTCGGCCGAATCAGGACAAGATAGTCATTGTGACTAATTATATTGCTAACAGATTTTTTAGTGAAGCAAGGAGAGACACATTCAGTGGTTTGAACATCCAGGATGGTATAGTCCTTTAAGCTCCGCCCCCTGGGTTCACCTCTGCAGGGTTCAGGTGAGGTGAGCATCGGACTCACCTGGCCAGGTTGACGCGAGCTTTCTGCCCCCCACTAAGTGTGGCTCCCCGGTCCCCGATCAGAGTCAGGTCCCCGTCTGGCAGCAGCTCCATGTCCTGGAGCAAGTGGAAAAGAACTTCAGAACAAACACAAATACACCTTTCTTTATACGCCTGTGAGACGTCACATCAGGACGTAAGAAGTCTAGCTGAACCCAACGTAGAGCCCAACACACTGACACCTCACCCCTTCTCACAGGACTGCCAGTACGTTGACATGCAGAGGGAGAACCTGGTTCAGCGGGGATATCGGGTTAGGGTGGAAAAGAAAGCAAAAGAAAACCAACAAAATGGCGGCAACTATTTACGTTAATCAGCTACGACGCAAATATACCGCAGTAAGAATAAGAATCAAATTGGGTTTTAATCCAAGTGTAAAATAGTGTCGCGAAGGGCAGGGTATCAGGATTATGATAAATGGGTGTGCATTCTTTAATACATCCATGCTTTTGAGACGTTACGTTTTGTACTGTGCGTTCACACCAAAAACGAAGGCGCGGCGGGAATATATACAAAGTCAATGCAAAGACACGAATAGATTCAAATATTCCGCCGGCACGGATGGCTTGAATGGCGCAGCGCAAACGACCTGGTTCACACGAATTTCGCGTGATTCTACTCGTGCGAGCGATGCAAAATCGTCATTCGCTCGAGTTGAAATAGATTAACTTTACCGCGGATTTGTTTAGAGTCATATTTGAATCAGATTTTGCAACAGTCCTTGGAATCCGCAGTTTTCTGCTCTTTGCCCTGCTGGGAGTCCAAGTTTATAATCAATCCAGTGTTTATTACCAGTTTTATCTCTAAAGGGGCAATACAACCCATAAAAGGCATACTGCAATTCGTTTTTAGTGGACAATCTCTTGGAAGAGGTTAAAGGCATAAGTGGGTGAGCCACGTGGTCATACAAGAGTAGCCTGGCTAGTAAGACAGGTACAACTGCATTACAACTGATAATAAAATGTAAAACAATGTTCATTGTTGAACCAATAAAAAAACGAGAATAGACCAACACCCATCCCAACACAACAATAATAAACAAATTAAATCAGCCACCAAAAGACTTGATTGTTTGAATAGGGGATTATTCTGGTACATTGACCGATCATGGAAAAGAGAAAAGGAAAGAATTAGCAAGGTCCACACATTAAACGAAATAGATTTTTACAGTTAAAAACGTATTTGTGTATTCTAATTTCTTACTGTCTGTGTGTGTATTGGACATTTCTATCTTTCTAGTTCATTCTAATAGTTATGTATTGTAATTTTTCATGAGTAGTGAATAACTATTAGTACTAGCCAGCCAGTCAGGTCTGAGTAGCATGGTGAAGTGTAAGAGCAGCTAGATGAGGCGCTGGATGGGATGGTGCAAGAACAGGTCGAGGCAGGAGATGGATTGCAGACAGAGCTGACTGAACTTCATCCAGGAGATGGCCAGGGGTGAGTCATGAGGTCTGGATTCATGGATCAAGGATATCCTGATCATTGATCATAAATATTCAGTCAAGGTAACCTTCCTATATAGAAATATATATGTAATATAAATGTACAGAGACGAGTTGACGGCGGCAGTAAAGCCGGCTCGACTGCATACGTTGTCACGCAAAGTTACCACAAAGCGTCATTTTGAGCCAGAAAAAGCCTGCTCCTGACATTATTTTGTTATTTTGATTTACATTTGCAACCAAGTGCCTGAAACCCAGTTACAGAAAACATCGACATTTATGCAGCGTTAGGATCGGGGATTACCTAGGTTGGGTAATCCTGAACAAAACCGGTTTCGGTTTACCCTTTGCATGTAAACGTACTGATTGTAAAGAATCCTTAGGCCATAGTGATGAGCATTAATACCACCATCATCATATCACTGTGTGTAAATAAATATTAGTCTTGAAATTATTAGAATTGAAATTTCCTTGAGACAACAAGACCAGGACATGTCATTGAGTCAGGTATTAGGGTCTAGGCTCACCCTCTTCAGGGCGCAGGCCTGCAGCACCTTCTCGTACTTGGCGGGGTCTAGCTCTTTGCCGAACAGGATGTTGCCACGGATGGTCCCGGGGAACACCCAGGGCTGCTGGCAGGCGTAGGTCAGCTGACCCTTCACCTTGAGCACCCCCTTGTCGAGGGGCAGCTCCCCCAGGATGGCACTCAGCAGGGAGGACTGAGGGAGGGGAGGGAAGGACATGTGTTTTGGTTGTTATGGTTACACTGTTGCCTTGACAACCTTTTGACGAATGCTGTAACCTGCCAAGCCAAATGACGGCAGCATTTCGGGTTTGTGGTGGTCATAGAGTTCTTAAGCAGGTAAAAATCGACCTACAAGGCAATGGTTCTAATATCTAACTCTGATAGATTTGACCAATTAGCAGGTAATAAAAATCTACCACTGGCAGTGGTAACCATAGGCCATTGTGGTAAATTCCACAAATTAATGGATGGAAGACCCCTGACCTTTCCGGCGCCCACGGGTCCAATCACCGCCACCAGCTGCTGCGCCGTGACATTCAACGAGACGTTCTGGAGTGAGGGTGCAGCTTGGATCTGCACAGGGGAGTTAACACACACACACACATACAAATTAGCATAACTAGATAATTATGGTAGATAAATAGACACTGGAGCCAGGGTTTTGGTATAAGAGAACAGTACATATCACTATATTAGTTACATATTAGTCTTCGATAAACAAGTGAAGTCACACTTCAAGTTTGACAAGAAGAGGGGAGTATTGGCTGATATGAATAATACAGGGTTCCAACTCTTTTTAGCTTATACATTTTCCATAACCTTTCTGTGCTCATGGAGGTTCATATTTCATCATATGAACTGTTTGTAGCAGCCATTCCTCTATCGAATGAGTAGCATAATAGACAAACACTGTAAGAAGAGAAAGTAAAGAAAGTGGGGAAAAATAAGCGGAGGAGAGGTGTTGAAGGTTGGGAGACACGATGCTGGAACTATCATTAATAAAGGCCATCCCTAAAATGTTGAAATATGCCCATGTTCTCCCTCTGTAAAAACCTTCATCACTTAACAATTATAGGCCTATTTCCAATTTAACCCTCTTGTCAAAGGTCCTTATGGGACTGGTAACCTTAGCTCAAATAACATCCTTTCATTGTACCAGTCTGGCATCAGTAAACAACACAGTACTATCGCGGCATCCTTAAAGGTTGTTAATGATATAATTGAGTCACTGGATCACAAAAAAAAAACTGTGCAGCTCCTTTAATGTATCTTTCAAAAGCCTTTGATATAGTTGACCACCTCATCCTGAAGAAACGGTTCAGTATTGGGTTGTCTGAGCAGACCGTTGGCTGGTTTGAAAATTACATCTCCGAAATGACACAATGCATCAAATCTGATGGCACTTCTTTCTACATATTATATGTTTCGTCAGGGGTCCCCCAAGGTTCTGTTTTGGGTCCACTTTTGTTTAGTATCTATGTTAACAACCTGGGTCAAAATGTTCCTAATGCATATATTCATTTTTATGCAGACGATACTGTAATTTACTGCTGTGGTGCCACCCTTGCTCAATCACTTGAGTATTTACAGTCTGGTTTTGGTATCGTAGAGTCACGGTTGATTGATCTGAAACACTTTCCTAATGCTAGGAAAAAATTTGCTTCTCTTCCTACCATTGTAACCTTGCAGGGCTGTCAGATTTAATAAGTGTCACAGTACAAGTATCCAGGTATTTGTATTGATGATCGTTTAACTTTTAAACTTCACATTGAAGATTTTGTAAAAAAATAAAACTCAAGCTTAAGCTTGTTTTTTATTTTAGAAACAAATCCTGCTTTTCCTATGATGCCAGGAAAAAATTGGTTGAGGCAACGTTCCTTCACTTTCTGGACTATGGTGATCTGTTGTACGCATGCCTCTGCCCAATGCTTGCATTGGCTGGACACTGTGTACCACAGCACTCAGAGGTTTGTCACAGGCTGCAAAGCTCTCACTCACCATTACACCCTATATGCCAGAGTTAAGTGGCCTGAATTAGCCTTGCGCAGACTCGCTCATTGGCACATATTTATTTATAAGTCCATCCTTGGTATGCTCCCTTCTTACCTTTGTGGGTATACATCACAAAGGACTAGCAATTATTGTTTGCGTTCAAATGACACTATCCAACTATCCGTCCCTAGGGTACACACTGAATTTGGCAAACAGGCCTTAATGTTTTCAGCCGCTGCAGCATGGAACATCTTGTAGACTGATCTGCAGCTGGAGGACCTGAAACCTATTTAGTCATTCAAAAATGTCTTAAAGGGTTTGTAGGCAAATCAAATTGGAATTTATATTTGCTTCACTAGCTAGACCTGTCTCCAGCAGTATGTTACGCATATGATTCTGAGACCTAAGTGTTTTGTTTTATGTACTTTTAATGTTTGTTGTATGTTGTTGTGAAACTGTATTGCTGGTATCTTGGCCAGGGCTCCCTCGAAAAATAGATATTGTCATCTTAATAAGACTTGCTGGTAAAATAAAGGTTTAATAAAATAGTAATAAACAATAAAAAAAAATCCAGGACACGTGGGAACCCTGACAATACCTTCATGGCAATCATTGCAAACTTTAAAAAGTATATTCGTTCTGAGTAAACTGGTTCTCAAACATTTCAGATTTATTTTTTACAAAAACAATTCTCTCTCTCATTCATTAAATTGTATTCATTTCATTCACTGTTTACCCATTATCAAAAAAGCAAGAAATACATAGCGTATTTAACCTATAATGTGTTTTACAACATGCTTAAAAAGGCTGCTATAAGCTAGAGCTATAATTTGAGTGCAATTTGCTAGAAATGGCCAAGTCATCTGTCAGCATTGAGTGAAATTCTATGTGAGAATGAATATATGTTCCTAGTTGACTGAGCTTGCCTCTGTATGAGACCATTTTGATTCGACTTTTGATTTGACTCATTTCTGACCAATCAGGGCATCTTTCCCTGATTGGTTTGCGGAATCCACCTTGACAATTCATCCATCACAAGTGTTTGAAATGAAAAACAACACAACAATGTTCCACCATTGAGAAGATGGATAAAAGTAGGGAGGGAGGGAGCTGAGATGGAGGGGATGTTTTGGCTGTTTGGTTTTGAAAGCTTGCCCTCTCCTGCTCCCTCGCTCACTTTACAAGTCTGGAATCTTACCTACAGCACCTTTAACCCTTCCCTCCAGACTGACACCAGGAAAAAATAGGTTTTGCTGACCTTGTCCCAGTAGCAGACGAGGTCCTGGATGATCACAGAGGCATCCTTTTCCTGGCAGACCACATCGCTGCACTTAGGCAATTCCTCCAGCATCAGGAAGGTCTACCATTGACCAAAAAACAAACAAACAGATTCAATAATAATAATAATAATAAAAAGGTACACATCAATAAAATACATTATTACATAATACATTGATCAATAAATTAATAAAGAAACCATGAGTAAGGAGACAGACGTACATTATGCACAATGGACAACTCCTTTACTCACTAAAAGCCTTAGTCTAAAAAATATCACACAACCCGACTTCTGTAACGCAACATGTCTGTTTGCCAGCCACAAATGTGCGTGTGTGGGGTCAGATCTAAGCATGAGGATTGAAGCAATCTTCCCTCCCTAGCCCTACGCTAACCTTTTTAGTTCTTTAATGAAGACAACCTTTGTTCCAGTTTATCTAAAATGCACTCGCATGGTTTTCTTAATGGCACTAGGTGGGCGGAGCAAGCCATGGCCATTGTATCCTTAAACGTGATTGGTTACCCTAACCTATAACATAGACGATGACAGTCCTTTCTGAATAACTGAGAAATAGCTGTGGGAACTTTTCTTTTTTGTATAGATATAGATATCAACTGAAAACCTTCTGAGGCCTTTGTTGTTCTCCAAAGCATGAGATGTCAGCTCTTGAGCAGACTCTTGAGTACATGAGAGCATGCTTGAAGTACCCCAGAAATCGTTTCGACTCGTCAGGCTCCTAATGGCCAATGAACCTCACACCTGGTTCGGGGCCCTTAAAAGTGTATTAAAAAAGAAAAGAAAGAAACGTGCGCTCCCCCTCACCTGGATCCGTTGCGCGCTCACGTAACTCTCAAAGAGCCTCTCGATGGCGCTGGGGAAGAAGAGTGTGACGGTGATGCGCACGGCACCGTACAGCGACACGGTGACGAAGACGCGGCTGGCCGTGATGGTGTTGCCCAGCAACACGTAGACGGCGAAGGTGATGAGGATGAGGACCTTGCTGGCCGAGAAGAAGGAGGCCATGTTGAGGGCTCGCAGCATGGAGCTCTTCATCAAGTAGGCGATCTCCTCCCTACGGCGGGACAGGGGGATTTAGAGACCACATCGCGTCTTTTCTCCACACTACCGTCTTAGCACACAATATATGTTGGGCTTAATGTATGATAAGAGGGAGCCAACTCCAGCTGGCTAGAGTTGGTACAGTCCACCGTTGAAGTTTGAGTCCACCCATCATACATCTGGGTAACACACACACACACATACCCCATTCGGGGCCATTTAAGTGGTTAAAACCCCTCCTTACCCTCTGAACCGTGAAACCAGAGACGCAAAGGGCTTCTCCCAGGCGTACATCTTGATGATGCGCATGCCGGACACCACTTCGTTCATGGTGCGAATCCTGCTGTCCGTGAGCACTGCCGTCTTGCTCCTGCAATGCATCGTGGGTAAAAATACATAACGTAATGCGTATTAGTGTGCAGATGTAATACCCTAAATTAAAGGTCAAAAAATCGGGTGTGTGTTTTAATGTGTGATCGGCCGATCCGATACCGATCACAGATTATTTATTTTTTTACGGTGAAATATATATTTATAGGATGTTTCTTATGAAAATCATTGTGTACCGTTTATATAAGGGTCCTTAATTAGTTAGCGTTATTTTTTTATTTAGTTTATTTGTTGAGCCGACGTTTAGTTGGGACTAATAAAGAGTGGAACCCGACGGTTTTCTGACCATTTCCTTAAATTTATAAAAATATTGACATCACTAACAAAGGCGAAACAATCAGTGAGATTTCTATTTATTGGAATGAGTCAAGCCAACACACTCTCACACGCGCACTAAGGAAAGGAACAATAACGGATAATACCATAGATTGAATGGATAATGCACACTCGACACATTTAATACAACATATAAGCACATGTAACAGTATCAACTGTGATACACTCTGCATGCATCAATATTCGCAGGCAGAGAAAAAGACGGCTACCGGGAAGATGCGCGTTACTAAGCTTTGCATAACAAATAATGACAGACAGTTCTTTGGTCATCATTGTATTGCATGTGTCTATAGAATAAATAGTCTAACAGATTTTAGTGTGTGTGTCTGGATTGTTTATGAAGACGCTTCGATCGCCAAGGTTCGGTGTAGGCTACATGGGAGATGCTTATATTTGTAGCCTACTTTTTGATTCCCGTGATGTAGCGCAAGCCTATTTTCCAGATCTACAACCGCGTTCGCATAGGCTATCACTTTAAAGGCTTCAGGTCTCGTGTGTTATGATTTTAAGTAGTCAACCAAATCGGCGATAGCCTATGGTTACTATTTATTGGGATTTATTTAGAGAGTTTTGCACACGCATCTTGTGCATAATCGTTTTTGAGTCACGTGATCGGCTTCTGCATTCTGCAAATTTCAAGTTGGTCGGCCGATTTAGTGTTTAAGGCGTATTTCAGCTGATAGCTAGTAGCCGATCAATCGGTGCATCACTAGTTGTAGTCTTTATAAAACTATTTCAAATGTGCCACTTCCCCCCTTGCAGAACGTAACTTACTTTAAGTTAAGAAAATTGCAAAATACAAAATTCCCAGAGCAGTTTCACAATGAATAGTCGTATCCATTCATATCTACAACTGCGTATGTAACATTTTAACACTAATAACACCGCAAACAATTCCTTGTAAGTTAAACCATTTGCATATTATCAGTGAGGCCAGGTAAATGTTTACATGACACGGTTTACTAACGTTGGCTTGAAGACCTAAGGCACCAAAGGGGATTGTCTAATATGCATACAGGGTCAATAGAGAGTGCACACTCACACATTGCCTGTTTATAATACGAGCTAATCCAGGTCAAAGAAAGGGAACTAAATAAAATCAATGACCTGCTTGTTACAGTTGTGACAGACACACACACACACACACACACACACACACACACACACACACACACACACACACACACACACACACACACACACACACACACACACACACACACACACACACACACACACACACACACACACACAGTTGGCTTCATTCAGTGAACTTTAGCCATGGTTTACTATGCTGAATGAAAGGATAACCAAACAACCTACAGCTATAGTCGGGTTGGAATTACAATTTCGATATTTACACACACACACACACTACCCAAGTGTACACAAGTCGACTCCACAAGTTGATTTAACTTGCCAGCGTGTGTTTGAATGAGCTGTCGCTTGGCACTTGCAAAAGCACCATCTCTGCACCCGTGTATGTCTGAACACGCATCTGGAGCACTGCTGCCCATTTGAATGTGTTGCATGTCGCTGGGTGAAGAGCATACAAGTTACCTGAACGTGGAGAACAGCCTCCCAAACAGGGTTTGCAGGGGCATCAGAATTATGAGGAGTACTATTCCAACCAAACACGAGGGCCCGATTTCTTGCCACAGTAGGGCGACCACCACTGCTACCTGGATAGGCCCCATCCACAGGTAGTGCAGGAAAATAGTAAGCTGGACAGGAAAGGAAGAAACAAATCAGGAGCAGCCATCTTGTGGTGATGGAGAGGACCACTACATAGTGAGTGAGAAGAAAGATCATAGATTATATAGTAGGTTGTGACTTTTTTTGTCAGGGCCTATGATATAATGATGTCGGACAAAGAAGTAGGTCAACAAATGAGTGAATAAACACACATTACAATTATTAAACAACATAAATGTTATACACATGCATAATTTGCATATGCAGTATGCTAGGCCTCATCTTTAAAAGGCTTCAGACATTTTTGAAACCAAAACATTTGAGATCAAATTCAATCATCAGTGGGTGTAGTCCAAGAACCGGTTATATTTATTATTCTTTAAAGTAGGTTGCGAGCAGCCTTTTCCATGTTCAGGGGAAACAGGCATTCAGAGTCTGTGTCACTTCTGTACTATTACACATTTCCAAATAAATCCAGCAGGGTTGGCTTGGGAGAAAGCCTGGGCACTGGAATGCAGCTTAAACCTTCAGTATTGTTCAGAATGGCCAAACAACCTACTGGCAGCCAAATGTAGTCTAGCCCATTGTCTTTTAATGAGGGCGAGGGAGTGGTAACGTTCTTATTTAAATGAGTCTTTAAGAGACGTACTTCTTTTTGGGCATTTAGCAACTAAGCTTTTAGCAAAGAGACTACACAGGGAATTTAGTAGATACAGGTCATAAAGGAGGGCTACGAAATCACGCTCAAGGATGCCTACCGGTAAGGTAGACGGTCAATGTATCCCAGACCCTTTCGGCTGGGCGTTTCTCTGAGTCTTCCATCCACATCCCAGCATGGGAGGTGTGCGTGCCTGGTGCATTACATGGGGAGGTCCCAATATGTGAACCTTAACAGGATGTGATCAGTGGCGAGTTTGGAAAACAGTGCCCAGGCGCCAACAAGGAACCAGGCCACCACAAGATTCCACACTAGTTGCCAATCTCCCTAATTATAATGTAAACCGGGACGTGAATAAGCCAGACGGTGTTGTGGGCAGGCTGCCAGGCACTGGCCACACCATTAGGATTAACACGCCGACGCCAAGAGAGATATCTGGGTGTGTTGCTCAAGTGGGAAAGACACAAGCGGTAGTCTACTGGTGGGGCGTTGGCGTTCAGCTCAAATCCCAAGCCGAACAGTACTTGGTTCGATCCCCTGATGGCCGCAGTCTACCTTTATTTGATTTTTTGATTTTTTTTTTCCAGATTCAGGGAGAACCTTTCCCTGGAATGAATGAGGGGTGAACGGGGTCCACAGTCTACCTATAGGCATCCTTGAGCAGAAGGCCCTAACCACTAACAGCTCCTTTATGTCGTGGATTAGCATTCCCTGCATCTTGATTGCTCAAGCTGTCTGTGGCTGGTTTTTACTGTATAGAAGTAGTTATTGTAGCTATCGTGTCGTTAAATCAACTAAAAAATCTATGCTATACTTTAGGCTAACGCCTTGGCCTAATCCTGCTGTTCGGCGGAGATTTCACATACGTCGTCAAACTTGTTAACATCGTTGGAGAGGAGGTTGACGATCTGACCGGTGGTCGTTTTCCCTGTGGCCGAGTTGCTGAGACGTAAGGCCTGGAAGGAGAGAAGAACAGGATTAATGCTTAACACACTCAGGGGTATCACCATGAATAAGTAACCCAACCACGACCCTGACCCGTTACGAACACAGGTCTTATCTTAACCAGTGCAGGTAGAAATATGTGCAAGTTCACAGTGGTCACGGGAAGTGAACTGCAAAATCTCCCCCGCTCTTCTCTCTCAATCTCCATGTCAAAGTATATCTTATCTTGAATGCAAATAAATAATACTTCATCTTGCGAAAACGCTCGCCTACGTTCAAGTCACCTTTAGCTTGAGCTCAATCCCAGAATTCCTAGCCAACAGCAGGTAAACGACACCCCGTTTCTAGCCACACCCACTCCCCCCAACCCCGTCCAATAGGCTCACCTTCTTGTAGATCATGTGACACAGGGCAACCCGTATCTTCATGCCCACCTTCTGGGTATTGAAGAAGTACAGGTGATGCATCACCGCCAGTATAAGGATGCATATGCTCATGCCGAGGGCGTAGTAGTATGCCAGTTGTAAACCATGGAGGTCGTCAGGGTCGTAGCTCTCAAAGTAACGCAACAGGTACCCCAGCAGCACCGGCTGGCCCACCTTGGTCGCCTCCTGAGGGCAGACAGTGGTCACGTTCAGACGATCCATTAGGTTACATTCAGCAGACGCTTTCGCCTGAACGCGAGTCCGGCAGTTCTCACTGAATGTTGATTGTCCAATCACATGGCTCGCCACGCTCATTTGCATAAAATGAACTGAAGTTCGGTTCAACATTTGTCCCACCCCTTCGACGCGCCGCAACCCCCCACCCGCAAGCGAGCTGTCCAATGCTTTGCCCCAAGCTTTATCGCGTCCAATTCAAAGTGAACAGGAGGCGTGGCCAAACGCGAGCCAACACGTCTGGAGGGGCCGGGCTAAACACTGTTCATTTACCAATTAACTTTACTTTAAATCTGACAGCTTCATCTAAAGATATTGAAACCATGATTTTATTTAAAAGATGTTTAATACAACCGCCTAATTAGTTTTATTCTGTGTGTTTTTCCTATCATTGTTTTCTAATACAATTATTTTCTTTATAAAAACAAGATTTGGCATATTTGATGATGGATTGTTAGGTTTAGCTATTAGGCTGGATATGGCTATGTTTAGGTATAAGGTTATGTTTAGGTACTAGGTTAGAGATGGTTATGTTTAGGTATTAGGTAGGATTTAGGTATAAGGCTATAGACGATTATGTTAAGGTATTAGGGTAAGGTTAAGGTTAGGGGGGAAAGCCTATGCATTTAGGAGTGAATAAAAACACCAGAAGAGTGTTTTTAGATTTCATTGCTTGCCATCTGTAGAAGGTATGCCATCAATGAAAGCTGTTGGCTTGGGTTTCAAGTGAATCAGTTGAATTTCACTGTAGACTTAAAGAGCCAGTGAACTCAAAACCATTTTAGTTTTGTTTTGAAACATGGTAATATGTCTTATATGATCGTCAACAAGTAATCTATGCCATTGTATCACTGTTACTGAAATAAGACGGTAACTTAGAGAAAAAAGTGTAAAGAGTAAAATCCTATATTTTTACCAGTCGTCGCCAAAACAGTTTGTGAACATTCCACTGTGCTTTGAAGGCAGGTAATGGTATTTACGTGACGCCTAAGTGCGGACCAAGGGACACACTTTCCCGCAGAATCACAGTTTCCAAACTGCCATGTAAGCTAAAGCCAGGTTTCGGTAACCAATATCTCTCAAATGTTATGCTAGTCAAATGCTTGTTTAGACGCCCAACATGCTCTTTTTTTATTTCTGTGATTATGAGTGTTACGGGGTGGGTATAACGTAAAATGTTGATGTCTGGAGGATTCGCAGAATTAGCATTGACTAATAGACTTGACAGAAAAGAAGGTTTCTCAGGGTAAAATAAAACCATTAACAAGCAAACTGTTTGGTAGACAAAATTAGAATTAAATAGGTGATGAGTCGGCCTGCAATGCATACCTCAATTAATGTGAAGATGCCCAGCACTGAATAGGATTTCCAGTAGCAACGGATGAGAGCTTTGGAGAAGCTTGGTTCCTTCAGGTCTTTGGAAGTCTTCAGGCACTCTTCATCCCAGTATCTGTTGAATGGGGTTAGATGGGCCTTATTCACCTGTGCACGGAATGAGATCCCTCCACCCAGCTAGCAGTGCGAACCAAGATGGCCGGTGTTTAGAAACTGCTTTTGTTAGCAAAAGCGTTATTGGCCTACTTCAAATGTTACTTATTTTTAATTCACATGTGATGTCACTGTTCGTTGGGGGCAAAGTACAACAATAACCTGAGTCTAAAATTATTAAGTATATTTAAAAAATATTCGCACGCACACACACCTTTGCATGGTCTCCCCCAGTGTTTTCGAGCGGTATTCCGGCAGAACATTGTACAAGTCCTCTTCTTCAAGGGACCGTTTGTAACCGATACGAAACAAGGGGTTCAGCCAGCTGGTGATGGAATAAAGATTAGAGAGACTAAAATCATAGTAGCCTATTGGCTACCGATTTGTACGATCCAGTGTGGTCATTTATGGGGTCATACACCTTTTACAAAAGGTTACAACCATACACCCAATGCTTTGGCAATCTTACAAAAATAATGTACACTTAGATTTACAAAATAGGGAAAAACAAATTGAATAATATAAAGATTAAGGTAAATAAAATGTCAGGGAAACAACCTAAGCAGCGAGGAAACATATAAACAGGTTAAAAGCAAGTTGAACACAGTTAACGAAACCATTTCATGTAACTTACACTTTCTTTAGGTGACTTTCTTCAGTATAAAATGTGTCATGACAAATATCACCGGAAACTAGCATTATTTTAGTGTGTGACATTGATGTGTGTTGCACTAATCAATTGTGTAATCATTCAAACAAAATCTTAAATGTGTTTGTTTGTCTAGCCCAGGGCCCCGTTTCAAGAAACTGGATTTCCAGGTTAACCGGATATGTTAATTCAGAATTCATAGTCAGCAATCATTTTGTTTCAGATTACAAGCTAAGATTACTCTCAGTTCAGTTACCATAGCGTCTCATACTGTGAGTATTACCTGGAGCGAACCTGGTAAATAGCAGGTGAGCTCAGAGATAGCCCTGCCCATGGCTGTAGTTCAATTTCAACTTATTTCAATCATCTCGTTGGTTTTAGCAAAGAACAACATTATATAGTTATCCAAAACTATTGTATTTCTATCACTTTTCGGAATACAACAGATAAAGAGATTTAGATTAATACATTTTGCGGCAAATTGATGCATGTTCAAAGTATGGCAATACAGTAGGCTGTATAGTAAACAGCTTCACCTTTCTTCAAAAATAAATACATGTATATACTACTATAATACACGTTATATTTATCATTAATAAAAAACACTCTTTGGACATCTGAAGTAAAAAACAGAAATGAACTATTAACAATTGGATTGTAGATATCTGAAACGGGAGTTTTTACTAGTTTTATTATATATTATTACAGAATTATATTGCTGGTATCCAGAATGTTCCTTCTGGATATCCTAAATGCAATGGTGGATATCTGAAATTGTGCACTGAATACACATGAATGGCCAAAGTGACGTTGTTTGACCTAGGAAGAATGATGTTGTGGATATCCGAAATGACAATTGTGGATAGGAAGACTATGATTGTGGATATCTAACATTTTATTTTTGACTAGGAAGAATTGAATTTCAGATGTCTGCCATGGTTACGTGGTGCAATTTTACCGACTACGACCTTCAACCTGGAATTCACTGTTCGATCACATGTTCAGGGTGTGAAGAGGAGTGAAGTCTGACCTCAAGATTAAAGTCAGCGGTTCTGAAATCAAAGATCCCGACAGTCCAGGGAAGCGCTCTCTTAAAGAGTCAGAGTTCTGCTTCAACATATCCTAACCTGCTACTGGAACTGTGCATGCAATGGAAGGTATATGGTAGGCTATACATTGTTTGAACTCTAGTTGTAGGACTCAGACATGCTGAGCCCCTTGAAAGGATCTCATATAGATAGTGCTAAGTCCTGTATGTCTATGGTCTAAGTAACTTAGTCCAAGTCCTGTATATGTGTCTATTGTCTAAGTAGTACAAGTCCTGTATATGTGTCTATGGTCTAAGTAACTTAGTCCAAGTCCTGTATATGTGTATATGGTCTAAGTAACTTAGTCCAAGTCCTGTATATGTGTCTATGGTCTAAGTAACTTAGTCCAAGTCCTGTATATGTATCTATGGTCTAAGTACTCCAAGTCTTGTATATGTGTCTATGGTCTAAGTAACTTAGTCCAAGTCCTGTATATGTGTCTATGGTCTAAGTAACTTAGTCCAAGTCCTGTATATGTGTATATGGTCTAAGTAGTCCAAGTCCTGTATATGTGTATATGGTCTAAGTAACTTAGTCCAAGTCCTGCATATGTGTCTATGGTCTAAGTAGTCCTGTATATGTGTATCTGGTCTGATTAGTCCAAGTCCTGTATGTATACACACCTAAATACATATACTTTCTCACAACTGAACGGGCACCGATCTACACGTTTTTGACTTACCAAAAGAAAAGCAGTGAGAACCAATTCGCCGTCGCCGCTGGGTTGGTCTTCTCTGCTTTGCTCTTGACTTGTTCCATGGCGGTAACTCATTCGGGACGTCGGACACTAATATCAATACACGGTTTGGTGGGTGATGTTTCCAATCAAAGCCCACCAAGAGTTGTGGTTATCTGTGTCCCTTTGGAGCGGCCGCATGTTCGCTAGGGATGCCGAACTGTATATATACATCACACACTCAAAACACCGCCCGCAGACCGGCGCCTGTCACTTGCACACCAGAAGTAACCTTATTGGGTGATAAGCCATGAGGGCAAGACCGCTATTGGCTGCTCCCGCCTGGACGTTCCCTTAATTAGACTACGGTGATTCGCTATTGGCTGCTGCGCATTTCACGTTGCATATTCAGGACACTGTATTTCTTATCTTATCCCCGGCAGAAATTTGTATATAGGCAACCAGAAAATGACACATGCATCTGTTTATGAAAGATTAGCTGTTCATGTAATAGGTTTAAATAGTTGCAAAATATAATAGGGAAAACACCTAAATGCCTGTTCACATGCGTAAATATTGGAAAATAAACGTTTACATTGCCAAAGCAGTTACATTTAACAAAGGAAAATCAACGAAGTAGCAAAATTTCATCTTGTAAAATACTCTGAAAAGGTAAAAAATCGAATATACAGATCAAGTTGTTATGCAAGTTGTATGTGCAATTTAGAGTACAGTATTAATTTAGTATTACAACAACATTACAGTATAATGTAATAAACAGGTACAGTATAGATCTATTTGAGCTGTATTGCAATAGTAAGTTAGTATTACAACATTACAGTATAATACAGTGAACAGGTACAGTAGATATGTCTTTCATAATTAAGGACACACATTGCTCTAACGATAAACAAGGACTTCCTAAACACACATTGCCACATATTTGGACGGTGTGGTTGGTGGTGTGTGTGTGTGTGTGTGTGTGTGTGTGTGTGTGTGTGTGTGTGTGTGTGTGTGTGTGTGTGTGTGTGTGTGTGTGTGTGTGTGTGTGTGTGTGTGAGAGAGAGAGAGAGAGAGAGAGAGAGAGAGAGAGAGAGAGAGATAAGGAGGGTTGTATGTCATCCATATATGTGTCTGATAGCTTTGTCTTAACATTTAGTTATGAACTATATGGTTTCCAACAGATACATTCTCTAATCTCCCACGATTTGCTTTCGTTCGAGCGTCAAGACATTCCGCCACTTGGGGGCAGTGTTGCTTTATCAGTCTGTTTAGCGAACACATTTTTGTCATTCTACTGCATGTGTATCGTTTAGAATTAGAAGTATGAGGATTTTGGTGACTGCACCATCCCACAATATTATTAATATTTGTTATTATTAATATTAATAGTAATGAATATAATGCATTAGTATAATAATACATTAATATATTATTATTAATAATAATAATAATAATAGTTACAATAGTAATCGTGTGTGGGTTGTTGTTGAATTGTTGTGTCCACTGCACGTTTGCACTGCACTTTGACAAGATGGCTACTATCTGGATAGCATTGTCTACAACTACTTGTTAATAATAATAATAATAATAATAATAATAATAATAATAACAATAGATAATACATTACATTTCAATTTTTGTAGCACCCAAATACACTATACAGTAAAACATGAAACTAAGACACAAACAAGGAGATCAATCTAAAAGAGAAACAAACATGAAAGAGGGTAGAAAGGAGTTAACCTTGACTAAGGAGACAAATGAAGATACATCGAGTCCACATAAACCAAAGTATCCAGAAAGCTAAAGTTGAAAGCAAACACTTTGAAATGAATACATATTGTTATTTCTGATTACATCAAATGCAGAGTGCATGTGTCTGTGTGCGTGTGAGTGTGCACGTGTGTGTGTGTGTGTGTGTGTGTGTGTGTGTGTGTGTGTGTGTGTGTGTAAGCGTGTGTGTGTGAGAAAGTGCGCAAGAGAGAGAGAGTGAGAGATTCAGAGACAAAGAGAGAGTGTCTACCTCTCAACTAAATCCAAGGTCCCGACTTTGACAACTATTTTCATTGAGACTGCCCAAGGAGAAAGAGTGAGAGACAGAGACGGAGACATAAGAGAGAGAGACAAAGAGACACACAGAATGGACTACTTTTTGCCATTAATACATTTGTAGATTGTTATCGTATCATGATTTTGACTGTTTATATACATTTTCTATTATATATTTTTGTAGCTTATTATAATCGCTTATGTGCTTCGGCATAAAACATTTCCCGTGCCATTGAACCACTTAGATTTAGCCAGAGAAAGAGTGAGATAGAGAAACAGAGAGAGAGAGTGTGGCAGAGAGCGAGAGAAATAGAGAAGACAGAGTGAGAGAGAGAGACAGAGAAGAGAGCGAAACAAAGTAGAGAGAGAGTGAGAGGGAGAGAGAGAGACAGAGAAGAGAGAGAGAGATGGGTCGCATGGCGACGGAGATCGTGGCGTTCCTCCTTGGCGTCTCGGGCTGGATCCTGGTGTCATCCACGCTGCCCATGGACTACTGGAAGGTGTCTTCTGTGGACGGCACCGTCATCACCACGGCAACCTTCTGGTCCAACCTGTGGAAGACGTGCGTGACCGACTCCACCGGCGTGTCCAACTGTAAGGACTTTCCCTCCATGCTGGCCCTGGACGGTGAGTGTGTGTGTGTGTGTGTGTGTGTGTGTGTGTGTGTGTGTGTGTGTGTGTGTGTGTGTGTGTGTGTGTGTGTGTGAACAGGACAGGACAGTGATGAAAAAGACAGAAAGATGGCTGTTGTTGTGTGTGTGATTTCCCTTCTTGGTGGGGGGAGAGTGTGGACTCTCTTCTGTGCACTTTGTGTGTGCGTGTGTGTGTGTGTG